>JADRCD010177383.1:0-30754 GCA_019843815.1 Montemys delectorum
AAAAAAAAAAACTCAACATGACCCTTTGAGCTCCCAAAAAGGATGTTCTTGGCTCCTAAATTGCCCTGAGGACCTATGGCTTCCTGAGGTTTTATTTATAATGTTTCCATTAACTACAATATTGGTTCATTAAAAGTTTTCTAATTTAAAGAAAGATTCCTTCTAATGATATCAAGTCCTAGTAGTCCCACCAAAACCCAACAAATTTTTTAAACACTATATATAAGGTATTATATTGGCTACTATATGTAGTAACAATAAATCTAATACAATTTCTACATTAGATAACTCCAAAAATTATATAATCCAAGATATGAGAAAATTACACTGAACACTATTAAATTCATATATTGTATCTAAAAGGGTACAACTATGGATTAAACCATGATATTGCCATTTTAATAAAGCTGTGCAGTTTGCTTTGGCTGATGGCTGGCCACATACTGAGGTAGGAGACTGGCCTTCTCTGATACCTAGGAGATACAACACTTAACATTCTACCATGTTGGGACTCAGAAAAACTACCCCAAACTCCAGTGCTTTGTCCTGCTGAGAACTTTGAACTACAGTAGGCTGAGTAGCCAGTTTTACTCTTCCCATTCTCCAGCCTTCCTACTTCCCTTGAGGGAGTTAAAGAAACCAGGATTCTCCTTCTCCAAGGCAGAACTCCTCCCTGTGAAAGCAGGCCGTGAGACCTAGGAAGATCTATTGTGACTTTTGTCATTGCTATGACTGAATACCTGATGCCAAGTAACACTTTTGCTTAATGTGTCAAGAAAGGATACAGTCTGTTATGCCAATAAACCATGGTGGTGAAAGGCAGCTGGTTACACCACACTCAGGAAACACAGAACAGAATTGTTCCTGTCTAAAAGAAATATGGGGACAAAATGTGTAGCAGAGACTGAAGGAAAGGCCATCTAGAGACTGGCCCATCTAGGGCTCCATCCCATATGCAGACACCAAACCCTAACACTATTGCTGATGCCAAGAAGTACTTGCTGACAGGAGCCTGGTATAGATGTCTGCTGAGAGGCTGTACCAGCACCTGACTAATCCAGATGCGGATGCTCACAGACAACCATGAGACTGAGCCCAGGAACCCCAATGGAAGACAAAGGGGAAGAAGGACTGAAGGAGCTGATGGGGATTCCAACTCCATAGGAAGAACAACAATATCAACTAACCGAACCTCCCAGATGTCCCAGGGACTAAACTGCCAACCAAAGAGTATACATCGATGGGTCCATTGTGCCAGCTACATATGTAGCAGAGGATTACCTTATATGGCATCAATGGGAGGGGAGGCCCTTGGCCCTGTGAAGGCTTGATGCCCCAGCATAGGAGGATGTTAGAGTGGTGAGGTGGGAGTGGTGAGATAGGTGGAAAAATACCCTCTTAGAGGCAAAGGGGAGAGGATGAGAGATTTATAGAGGGGAGACAGGGAAGGGGGACAACATTTAAAATATAAATAAATAAAATAACCAATAAAAATATTAATAATTTTTTTAAAAAAAAATAAGAGCTCACGAAAGAAAACAGAGAACAGACCAAAAGTATTGCCAGGAACACCTGGAGACCCAACACTAGTGACAGACACACTTTCTCCAACAAGGCTACAGTTACCCTAACCTGCCAAGTGTTCAAAACACATGAGCCTACAGTGGACATTTCACATGCAAACTATAACACTTACTGCTTTCTTTTGGCTTTGTTCTTAAGATCATCATCATTCTAACAGGGTTTAATCCCATATCTAAAGGGAAGAAATGTCACATAGACAAGCCAAGAAGCATCTGAACAAACAGGCCTTGATTGGCTCTCTCTCAAATTCATCACCATTATCAATTCGACCCCTGTTCATTCAATTTTCTCCATGGACATACATACGTCATTGAACCTAGCCATAAAGCTACAGTTCTTTCATAAGGCAGTTTGATAAGTATGCCCAGCCTTCATCAGAGACGTGTCTTTCTGCAGCTGGTGGACTCTCCTGACAGGCCATATGTCAAGAATAAGTAAATGATAAGGGTGGAGTAGGTTCACATCCCTGAATAGGACAGCTATGTGAACCCCACCACCGCCACCACCACCATAAGGCTCAGGGAACACAAGTGGAAAACACAAGTAGAAAGGAAATAGAACAAATGTAAGAGCCAGAAGATGGGCAGATATACAACTAAAGGTGTCTTCTTGATATGGCACAGCTGTTTACAATCATGGACTTACTACAAAGGACACTACCAGCCCAAGAGTGACCCTGTGGATATTTCATGGTGGGTGAGGAAGGGAACTATGAGATGTTCTCTCACCCTGAGGACTATTGGCAGTTGATGGGTTTTGAGGGAAGGATGGCGTTTCCTTTAGTGGTCTGATGACTGTAATGACCCACAGTAAATGACCCTTGCCCAAGCTTGGAAGAATGTAATTAAACCCAGTAGGCCAACACACAAAGAAGACATGACGGGCAAAGCTGGCTGAAGAAGACATGAAGGTGGCCCTTGATGAGAAGAGTTCCAATTCCCTTTGCTAGCTCAGGATGCTTCTTGAACTTCAATCATCAGCCGTTTGAGCCTGATGGATTGTGAAGATTCCCTTGCATGTGTAACTAGTGAAGTTTGATCATTAACCTGTCCAACTTGTGGTCCAGCTGAAATATCCATAATGCTGAAGGGAAGGTACTTTCCCCCTTCTACAGATTCATATGATTTCATTTTCTTGACGAATCAATGATTTTTATGGAGTTACCTACAAAGACATGAGAAATGTATGGGCAGCTATACCATGAAGGAAAAATCTTCATCTCTCCTCTACAACTATTTGCTGCCTGCATATCCTTAAGAACAGGAAGATCCTAATGTGTCCTTATGTATAGTGAGTATTACTACCTTAATGAAAGGAATTGTTTTCTACCTCAGCCATCATATTCTTCTCAGAGTTTCTAATGCAACCAGACAGTGTTACGTATTAATAATGTTATCTGAACACCCCATGGCCAAGAGCGCTCACCTCCTTGCCAAAGCAGGGCTTTAGATCTACAGTGCCAGTTTAACAATAAGGCAGGATTAGACCACACCAGTCCTTTGCAATCATCATTCACTTCGCTGAGTGAAGCAATTTGTGTCCAAGTCACACAGCTTAGATTTATTTACACCAATTGAACCATCGAGTGTCATTTCATGTCCCAGCCTTGTTCTGATGATGGCACATAATTCAGGAACGCTGAATTGGAAGAGCCACCTCCTGGGAGTAGTTCAAGAGAACCAGGAAAACATGCACCTGCTTTGTCAATTTCCATTTAAGCAGAATTAGAGGTTACCTTAACAGATGCTCTGAGCACTAGTAATGACCGGGCATTTTCCCTCTGTGGCTATTATAATAAATCCAAAAAAGGTCCAGTTCTGACACCTAAAAAGCAGCAACTTTACATCCCCGAGACGATGCTGTTAGCCTTCGCTTTCGTGGGTGGTCTTCAGGCTCCGAGGAGGACAGCTTGGGTTTTGTTTTATGACATAATCACAGCATTTTCCAGTTTGAGCTGGAGCTGGTTTGCTATGCGAAAGCACTCAGTCTTTCACTTAAAGTATAACAGTGGCTATCCATAGACTCTCTGCACTCTGGAGCTCAGCACACACTGTGGCATTGTGTTCATAACCAACTATTAGACAATCAGCAATATTTTTGACCTAAGATTCAGGTCAGGATTGGATCTTCATCCTTTTTCCCAAAGTGTTCTCCTGCACCGGGTTTCCCAACTACAACTCCCGCCCCCCATACCCTTCACAGGTTCAATCAAACCTTAATTATATATTTAACCAGGATTTTTTTATTCCCCTAACATTCCATCTTCAAATTTTTTCTGAGTCATTCTTACTAAATGGGGGGGGGGGGGAATAAAGTGAAATAAGAAAATAAAATAAAATAAAACAAAACAAAAACTAAAACAATCCCCTGTTCCCTCCGACCTCCCACTGCTCACCACCCCACCCTCTCCCACTTCCTGGACCTGGCATTCCCCTACACTGAGGCATAGAACCTTCACAGGGCCAAGGTCCCCTCCTCCCATTGATGACCGACTTGGCCATCCTCTGCTGTACACATACTGCTGGAGCTATAAGTCCCTCCATGTGTACTCCTTGGTTGGTAGTTTAGTCCCTGGGAGCTCTGAGGGTACTAGGTAGTTCATACTGTTGTTTATGCTAAGGGGCTGTAAACCCTTCAGCTCCTTGGGTCCTTTCTCTAGCTCCTTCATTGGGGGCCCTGTACTCAGTCCAATGGATGGCTGTAAGCCTCCACCTCTGTATTAGTCAGGCAATGGCAGAGCCTCTCAGGAGACAGCTATATCAGGCTCCTGTCAGCCAGCACTTGCCAGCTTCCACAATCGGGTCTGGATTTGATGATTGAATATGGGAAGGATTCCCAGGTGGAGCAGTCTCTGAATTGTCCTTCCTTCAGTCTCTGCTCCATAGTTTGTCTCTGAAAATCCTTCCATGGGTATTTTGTTCCCCATTTTAAGATGGAACAAAGTATCCACACTTTGGTCTTCCTCGAGTTTCTTGTGGGTTGTGGATTGTACTTTGTGTATTCCGATCTTCTAGGCTAATATCCACTTATCAGAGAATGCATACCATGTATGTTCTTTTGTGATTGGGTTACCTCACTCAGGATGATATTCTCCAGGTCCATCCATTTCCTCAAGAATTTCATAAATTCATTGTTTTTAATAGCTGAGTAGTACTCCATTGTGTAGATATACCACATTTTCTGTATCCATTCCTCTGTTGAGGGACATCTGGGTTGTTTCCAGTTTCTGGCTATTATAAATAAGGCTGCTACGAACATGGTGGAGCATGTGTCCTTATTACATGTGGGAACATTTTCTGGGTATATGCCCAGGAGTTGTATAGCTGGGTCCTCTGGTAGAACTATGTCCAATTTCCAGAGGAACGGCCAAACTGATTTCCAGAGTGGTTGTACCAGCTTGCAATCCCACCAGCAATGAACGAGTGTTCCTCTTTCTCCACAACCCCTCCAGCATCTGCTGCCACTTGAGTTTTTTATCCTAGCCATTCTGACTAGTGTGAGGTGGAATCTCAGGGTTCTTTTGATTTGCATTTCCCTGATGACTAAGAATATTGAACATTTCTTTAAGTGCTTCTCAGCCATTCGGTATTTGTCAGTTGAGAATTCTTTGTTTGGCTCTGTACCCCATTTTTTAATAGGGTTATTTGGTTCTCTGGAGTCTAACTTCTTGAGTTCTTTGTATATATTGGATATTAGCCCTCTATCAGATATAGGATTGCTAAAAATCTTTTTCCAATTTGTTAGCTGCCGTTTTGTCCTATTGATAGTATCTTTTGCCTTACAGAAGCTTTGCAACTTTATGAGGTCTCATTTGTCAATTCTTGATCTTAGAGCATAAGCTATTCATGTTCTGTTGAGGAAATTTTCCCCTGTGCCTACGTGCTCGAGGCTCTTCCCCACTTTCTTTTCTATTAGTTTGAGTGTATCTGGTTTTATGTGGAGGTCCTTGATCCACTTGGACTTGAGCTTTGTACAATGAGATAGGAATGGATCGATTTGCCTTCTTCTACATGCTAACCTCCAGTTAGGCCAGCACCATTTGTTGAAAATGCTGTGTTTTTTCCACTGGATGGTTTTAGCTCCTTTGTCAAAGATCAAGTGGCCATAGGTTTGTAGGTTCATTTCTGGGTCTTCAATTCTATTCCATTGATCTACCTGCCTGTCACTATACTAATACCATGCAGTTTTTATCACAATTGCTTTGTAGTACGCCTTAAGGTCTGAGATGGTGATTCCACCAGAGGTTCCTTTATTGTTGAGAATAGTTTTGGCTATCCTGGGTTTTTTGTTATTCCAGATGAATTTGCAAATTGCTCTTTCTAAATCTGTGAAAAATTGAGTCAGAATTTTGATGGGATTGCATTGAATCTGTAGATTGCTTTCAGTAATCTGTAGATTGCCATTTTTACTATATTAATCCTGCCAATCCATGAGCATGGGAGATCTTTCCATATTCTGAGATCTTCTTCAATTTCCTTCTTCAGAGACTTGAAGTTCTTGTCAAACAGATCTTTTACTTTCTTACTTAGAGTCACACCGAGGTATTTTATATTATTTGAGACTATTGTGAAGGGTGTTGTTTCCCTAATTTCTTTCTCAGCCTGTTTATCCTTTGTGTAGAGGAAGGCCACTGATTTGCTTGAGTTAATTTTATATCCAGCTACTTTGCTGAAGTTGTTTATCAGGTTTAGGAGCTCTCTGGTTGGATTTTTAGGGTCACTTAAGTATACTATCATATCATCAGCAAATAGTGATAATTTGACTTCCTCCTTTCCAATTCATATCCCTTTGATCTCCTTTCGTTGTCTAATTGTTCTGGATAGGACTTCAAGTACAATATTGAATAGGTAGGGAGAGAGTGGGCAGCCTTGTCTAGTCCCTGATTTTAGTGGGAATGCTTCAAGTTTCTCTCCATGTAGTTTGATGTTGGCTACTGGTTTTCTGTATAATGCTTTTCTATGTTTAAGTATGGGCCTTGAATTTCTGATCTTTCCAAAACTTTTATCATGAAGGATGTTGAATTTTGTCAAATGCTTTCTCAGCATCTAATGAGATGATCATATGGTTTTTTTTCTTTGAGTTTGTTTATATAGTGAATTACGTTGATGGATTTCTGAATATTGAACCATCCTTGCATCCCTGGGATGAAGTCTACTTGATCATGATGGATGATCATTTTGATGTGTTCTTGGATTTGGTTTGCAAGAATTTTATTGAGTATTTTTGCATCAATATTCATAAGGGAAATTGGTCTGAAATTTTCTTTCTTTGTTAGGTCTTTCTGTGGTTTAGGTATAAGAGTAATTGTAGCTTCGTAGAACAAATTGGGTAGAGTACCCTCTGTTTCTATTTTGTGGAAGATAATTTAAAAATTTAAAAAGAAATCCAAGCTTTTCCAGAGTAAACTTATGTAAATAATATTTATATATAACTTTTTTAAAGTTCAAATAAATTGGTTATAATTTAGCTAAAGAGATAATACTCAGCTATTTTTTTATTCTAAAGAATAATGGAGGAAGGGGACCACTTCCTGATTCAAGCAGGAAAAGAAATTTGATAAAAAATGTACTATAGTCTCTCATCATCTGATTTATCTTTTTGCAATTTTACCTAGCTTTAAAAAATTCCAGCTTGTAAATACTAAATAGAAAATTACAGAAATAATGTATATCACCTTAAATTGCACCCTTCATTGGTTACTTTTCTCACCACTGTGACCAAATGCCTAACAAAAAAAAAATTTAAAGTCCCATCTCACCCTTCTCAGAATAGTACAATGAGCAGGGGACTAAGCGATTGACATAGATCTGCATTTCACATTTAAACTGACATTTCACCTCTAGTTCCCATTACTAATGCCATTCCCTGATGCAAAATGTATTCAATTCAACTTCAACTAGTTACTATAATCTTGAGCTTCAATGCTGTTCAAAATTCTAAAGTTGCTTCCTAGACTTGAAGCAATCTCCTACCTGTGAGCTCCTGTAACATTAAAAAAAAAAATTACATATATTCAGTAAACAATAGCACAGAGTAAGCATTCCCAACCTCTAAGAAAGGAATGGAAAATTAGCAAGTAAAGATCAGACCAAAAGTAACCAGGGGCAGCTGCAGCTCTGTGTTCAGCATGTGGGACTCAGTATAACATAACCCGGACCCTAATTGAGTTAAGTAGTCCTTCCCCCACAGTACCCTCCAGCTCTGCTGCCAGGAGCACATGCTACCTCTCTTAGGCCAGATCCACTCAGTGTTTGCAGCCTTAGTCGACCAACACCACATGTTTCTGGCATCTCCAGTATCAGTGGTCTCTACTGCAGTTTAAACCTTCAGCATCACAGCTAATGATGTATTGTGGATAGCCCTGGGGCTAACTGTATTTGAAGTTAATTCTGTTAACCCTGTGAGGGTCTGCAAACAAGGAATGAGTCAGTACTCAGGTGATTTTCCTGTAAACCTTCTTCCCCACTTTAATTTATAAATAAAGGCTAGAGTCTGTGATTGGGTGGAGAAAGAGGGGAAGATGGAGCTGAAGGTTTTGGGAGAAAAGGAGAGGGGGTGGGGAGGGACAGAGGAGGAGGTGGAAGGAAAGTGGAGCAGAAGCACATGGCCTGGAAAAACCACAAGCTATAAGGGGTCTCATAGATGGGGACGATGGCAGTGTAGTGGTAGATCTGCCTAATCTAGGTACACAGCTTGTATTCATATTAAATGAGTTGTGTTTTCTCTGCTGAGGCATATCTGGGTTGGAGATTTACCACAATGATGGATCAAGAAACAAAGATGGAACAGTACTCTGGACCACTTTCTAAATCTCAAGGCCTTTTCCAGCTAGATTCTACCTCCCCAGTCTCCCATCAGCAACATCAGCTGGGGACCTGCTGGGCAGGCTCTCTGCCAGCAGAACCAGAGAGGGAGAGACCGAGCCTCTGGGGCTGAGCAGGATGGTGAGTGTGGAGGCTCTCCTGCCTCCAGAGAATAACAACCCCAGCCCTGGGAGTCTGTCAAAGATTGTATCAATCTTTTCTTTATAAAGGGCTGAGAGGAGGTGGAGTTTTCTGCTGCGGTAAGATGATATGAGAGGGAGGGGAAAGTTAACAAAGGGTATGGGGTGACTGACATAGCTAACAAAGTTACTCTATGTCAGCAGGAGCTAGGCAAAGGCAGGCTTAAGCAGGTCATGCTGAGTCACTCCAGTACAGAAGTGACTGAGACAGTTTACAAAACTCGAGCCAGGCTCAGGTTTGTCCTTAAGGCCCAAACCAGGGCCAAATAGGGCCCAACAGGAACCAAGTATTTAAACCGATCAGCCTATAGTAGACCTCTTATACCCAAACCTCAATACACACCATATTAAGTGGCAAAACATTTCACACTGCCTCTAATTCTCCAGAGGACTCAATCACTTCTGTCAAGTCTAAACATACCTTAGATGCTACCCATCCATTAACTACTTACTAGCCTTCTCCCCTACCAGATTGACTATCATGGCCTCCCAGTGCTTGTAAATAACCCTTATTCCACTTAATAATGGTCCCAAAGCATGAGTGTGTTATCTGAGTTTTTTGATTAACATTTCTATTACTTATCATTCCCTTATTTGCAATAATTTTAAATTAATTATCATTAAAGTTTTAATTATAAATTATAAATAAATTTTAATTATAAATGAATTATAATTATAAATTAAACTTTATTTCCATATTATAATAATTATAAATTAAACTTTATAGGAAAACATCTAGTATATGCAGGGCTCAGTACCATCCATAGTTTTAGGCTTTCACTTGGGGTCTTGGGGTCTCTATGAATAAGGCATGAATTGCCAGTATCTTTTTAAAATCCATTCATTTAGCAATGAGGAAATGATAGTCAGATGAGTTAGGAGACCACCGTGGCTCATTACCTAACAGAGCAGAGCAGGAATTTAAATGTCTTTCCGTTCAATGTCCTTCCCACCATGCATCATTTACTAATTATTTTGAGTATCATTTCTATTATTAGATTGGCAATATTTGTGTCATTGAAGTGGAAACTTCTGGTTTCTTTGGAAAGTCAGTTATGTTAATTGATGTTTTGCTGGGACACAAAGGTAGGGCACCCATGCTTTTGCTAAAGCAGCCATGAGAAAGAGTTTTTTGCTGAAGCAGACACACGTGAAATGATGTTTGGCTAAAGCAGACATGTGAAAAGATACATGGTGTTTAGAAGGAATATAAATATGACACAACAGACAGCGGATGATGCTGGATGGTATTGACATGCCTTACCATTGTTTATTGGTCATCATTCGTCATGACTCTAGAAACACACCCAAAACTTCTGGTGGTGCTCTGGTAGTTTCTTGCCACTTCCAAGGACTCAGGCCAATTGGCAGAGTGAAATGGAAGTTTCTGGATATGTCAGCTGATACAGACTCACGTGGACTTCTGCTAAGAGAGACTCGCGTGGAATTAGGCTAGGACAAACTCACGTGGTATTTTGCTGAGGCAAGGCCCGTGGGAGGACATGTGATATTTGGAGGGAATATAAATAGGATTCAATGGACAGTGACAGGAGGCTTGCATAGCTAGCTTTACAATGCTTCATTGGTCTCATGTCTCCGCTGATCTTACTTCTTTGAGAGAGGCCTGGCAGAGAACTACTAGCATCCCTAAATGATCCTGGTCACTCTTGCTGACTCGTGCAGATACGGCAGAGACCTGGCTATTTCTGCTAGGCTGTGCCACTTCTGCTGATTTGTGTTTGCCATCCTGATCTTACTGAAATGGACGGCTGGTATCCTGACAATTGAAATCACCCCAAGGAACTACTTCTAAACAGCATACAGCTGAGCCTCGCAGCTTCTTCAAAATCAAGCTGCTGCTGCTGCTCATTCATATGAATTGAACTGCTGATATTCTGGCAACATAGATTGGATTTGCTCCAAAGAAATATTTCAAAACAGATTACATTCAGATCCTGCACTTCCTTGTGTGGTGTCTGTCTGTCACCCATCGGTGTCTTGCCAACCTGTACTGGAACCCTGTTTCTCCCACAGGTTGAAGGGCCAAGGCTGGCCGGCCTGTGGCACTACTAACCTTTGTTTTCCACTACCTCTGATGGGCGGTGGGCTAGAAGGGAGGTTAAAGCATTTAAGAACCCCTTTTTAAAGGTAGGTTTTGAAAAATCTAAGCCTACAGTCTTAAGAAGAGATTATTCTGGATTGTTTTGTGACTTGATGGTCTCATAACTTATTAGGTCTAGTGTAGACAGACCATGCTGAGAAAGTTAGGGAAAGACAGAGTAAACCAAGGAACAGCTCAAAGACTAGCACACGCTAAAGCATCCCCAGGGGAAAATGCTCTTCATTATAGCACATCCTTTTGAATAGCATTACACAATTGGATTTCCCACTCAGAACCCCAGAACTTTAATAAAACCCAGTTCATTGATATGCATACATAGACACTAGGCTATATTTTTAGCTTTGAACCTTACAAAGAAAGGAATTTTCTCAAAAGACTCAAACTTAGTTTATGGTGATGACTAACATACTAAATGATTAGGTAAAGTAATGCATGACAAAACTTTGCACCCAATTGTGAGTGGCAACTCCTAGTTCCTTGCATTTTACAGGCATTATTGTTGAGTCTCCATTTTGAACAAGTTTGAAACTGATTTCCTCCAGAACTGTCCAAGCACTGTTGATGGTCTTCTATGCATGAATACATTTGCTTCCCCGGCTTTATGTCACCCTCATATATCAGATATATGATTTTCTTGCTTTATAAAGTAAGCTACCTGGCCTGCACTCAACTGTGGGCACTGTCTGAGGGTGTTTGTACTTCACTGGGATTTCTCAGGCTCTCTTATCTTCAGCATCATGTCATACTTGATACTAATATATCACAGATCTTCCCTAAAGGGCTTCACTGACTTAAGCACTTTGTGCTCTCTCTGATTGAATTCTTAAGTTTTTCTACTTTATCTTCAGGCATAATATAGTGAAATTAAATCTTTCAGGGTAACTTCTAGCTTTCTATAGGATACATGTGGAATTCCAACCTACCACTGAGGTGGTTTGAATAAGAATGGATTTCATAGATGCATATAAAATGTTTTAATACTTGGTCCACACCAAGTTGATGGAATTCTTTGGGAAGGATAGGAAGGTATGGCCCTCTTGGAGGAGGTGTGCCACTAGGGGCAAGCACTGAGCTTTCAAAGGATGCCTACATTCCCAATGTGCTGTCTGCCTCCTGCTTGAGGAGTCTGTATAAGTTCTCAGATGCTGCTCCAACTGTATGTTGCTATGCCTACACTCTCTCATTATAAACTCCATGCCCCTGGAATCATAAACCCAATTAAACTCTTTCTGTATATTTTGCCTTGGTCATGGTGCCTTATTACAGCAATAGGAAGAAATCAAGACAGAAGTTAGTGCCAGAAAGTGGGCGACTGCCATAACAGACCCGACCATGTTGTATTTTGGAGGAATGTGGAAAACGTTGGGACTCTGGACTAGCAAAATGGTTGAATGCTATAAATAGGACTTAATGGCCCATCCTCATAGAGGCTCACTAGGCAATAGTGCTGAGAGAAAGACATTCGAGGGAAACTATCAGTAACTAGGCTAAAGACAATTCTTGGGACATTGTGGCAAAGGGCACTGCTGCCTTCTGCTCTTGTCCTAAGAATTTGCTTGTGGCTGAATTGGAAAACAATGGACTAGACTCTCTGGAGGAGGAGATTTCAAAACAGCTTTAATATTGACTCAGTCGCTTGGTTATTAGCAATCACTCTTCTGCAGGTCTACAATGAAAAAGAGCAAGTGGAGCAAAAATAAATACAAACTATACAGTTTGAGGATAAAAAAGAGACCCCAAAAACTTAATGTTAGAACCAAGGCTTGTGCTTTAAGAGATTAAGAGATGAAGGAGAGGCCTGTTCCAAATTACAATAAAGAGAAGGGTGGCCTGAGACGAAACCCTACCCAACTAAGCTGCCAACTTGTAAGAAGAAAGGCCCTAGGAGATTTTTCTGCTCCTAAAAGGCAATAATAAAAGTAAGCCTCTACAAATGTGATTCAGTGGTATCAGGCACCATCCCAAGCATGCAGACAAACTTGACAGTGTTGTTCATATGGTGTTAGCTTTGGAGTCCTGAAGGATACATGAGAATAAAGGCTTTGGGCTCTCCTTCCATGTTTAAGAAACACCACTGAAGCCAGGTGTGTGTCAGAGGAGTCTCTACAGACAGGGAATGGATCCAGCCCAAGAGAAATAGTGTGCTACAGGCAGCAAAGCTAGATGGGCTGAGCCAACTAAGCCTTCTGTCATCAGACCTGAAGGATGTGGAGTTTGCCTTCTAGGTTTTTATTTTGCTTTGCTAAAATATTTCCTCTTATGTACCAATTCTTCCCTCCCAACTATAGTATATGTTCTGTGCTATTGTATATTGAAAGTATGTAATTTGCTTTTTTAATTTACAACAGGTTAAAATTAAGAGAATGCAAGATTGCCTTGAGCTTTAGATTTAAAAAAAAAATGTTGATACTGAAGATGATGGAGACTACTGAAGTTGGATTAAGTATATTTTGCATTATGAGATAATCATAAGCCTATGGCCTCTCTGGGCCCATGTATTTGAATACTTGATCTATAGTCAGTTTGTGGAACTGTTTGGGAAGGATTAGGTATTGTGTCACTAGGGGTGGGCTTTGAGTTATAAAAGACTTATGCCATTGCCAATGTGCTCTCTGCCTCCTGCCTGTAGATGTAAGCTTTCAGCTACTGTTCCAGCCATACCTTCACTCCCTCATACACTCTTACCATCTGGAATAGTAACCCTAATGAAACCCATTTTTAAATAAATTGATCATATCTTATGACAGAAATAAAAAAGAAAGAAGATAAGACAACAACTAGGAAAAGAAGATGGGAATTTCAGGAACGTGCTCCTCGCCCCACTATAGTGTACATGTTTATGTCTTCAAACACACACACACACACACACACACACACACACACACACACAAAACCAGGTCACATCCAATTCCAAGTGGCTTGCAAATTCAAATCAGAAAGCCTATTTGCCTGCCATCCCTTCTTCCTAGCTCTCTCAGCCATGCATTATTTGTGTTTGTTTTGTTTTTGTCTGCTGTTGCTGCTGTTGCTGCTGCTGCTGCTCTTAGGTTGCTTGGTTGGTTGATTTTTATGGGATTGGTTTGGGTTGGGTTGGGTTCGGTTGGGTTGGATTGAGTTGGGTTGGTTTCAGGTTTTTTTTTTTTTTTTTTTTTTGGGTTTTTGGTTTTTTGGTGTTTTTGTTTTTATTTTTGTTTTCAAACTCTCCCTGTCCTTAGATTGAAGGGATACTGTTATATCTTAAGAAATCCCATATTAATGACTCTTCTCTTCCAAGGTGACAGTTAACTCACAGTTCATTTCTAAGCATTCTCAAATTACTTCAAATTATAATATCGCAGAGAATCCCTCCTAAGGGTACAAAATGGGAAATAATCTTTAAAAGATAACCACACCTTTGGTTTTACAATATATTGTTTTTATAAAACCAAATTACAGTATTTATTACATATAACTTTAGCAAATACTAATGTTTCTTTACATCCCCTAAGCCTGAATCCTAATGAAGAGATCTGGATATAAGTCATACTCAGCCCTAGAAGAAAACTACGCTGAAATTTCAAGCCACTAACAATTACCTCCTGAGTGTTAATCTCCACGGGGCCAGCTCTGAGCCACCATTTGTTCTTGCCTGTGGCCCAGCCAATCTAGTTTCTTCCACTTAAATAATCATAGCTAGACTTGCTTGTGGCAGATCCTAAGAGAAACTGTGTATATATATATATATATATATATATATATATATATATATGACATATGACTGTAGTTCTTCTCAAAATGTATGAGCAATGCCAAAGTGTTATTATTTTAGCAGCCACAGTTCTTACCCTCTGAGTTGCCCACTTTGCGTCTGTCTGTCTTTGATGAAAGTCTAGGATCCAAATGTTTAAGGTTGGGAGCATAGCAGTGAGATAGAAGAAGGCAAAACCTTGTTCACAGCAGGATCCCTGAAAATATCAAAACACTGTCTGTCATCGCCCTTTGTGATGGCAGCCCTTCAGCTATTTGCTCAGTTTCTACGAACTTGGTGATGAATGAGGTTTTTCCAAGGGCTTTTACACACAGCTCTATTATTTCACTGGGGCTCACTGAGCACTTTAAACAGATGAAGACAAAGGAAAGCCAGCCATATAATTCAGTGTCTGATTGCTTTTCCACATGTCAGTCCTGAACAGCACAACTCTCCCTTGAGCAGCTTCGAGTGGCTGCCTGATTGAATCTGGTGAAGGCTGATAAATTTTGGAATGCTCTTTCAACACAAGGAAAACAGCATCGAGATAGAACATGTACAACAGCACTCTGTACCTGGCAATCCATGCATCACAGCGTGCAGCAGACAGTGTGTGTGTGTGGGGGGGGGGGAGCTACTGAGACTTCTCCATCCTCTTCTAAGTTATTACCAATACCTGGAGGACATGAGCTGTTCCATATGTTTTGAAGTGTTAACTGTAATCATAGTGTTTAAATAATAGGTTATTGCTTTTAAAATGATTTTGAAGAGTGAATACTTCCAGAAATAATTTTAAATACAGTGAGGAAAGAATAGATGGGATTTGCTCTCTGAACAACATTTTCTCTTGCTGAGGAAAAGAAAATTTGCACCTAAATTTTTTTTTTAACATGTGCATCCAGGTGCATGTGTGCACGTGCACATGGAGGCCAGAGGTCAATGGGGAGCACCCTCCTCAATCATTCACCACATCATATTTTTGAGAAAGGGTCTTTGACTGAATCAGGAACTCATCCATTGGCTAGACTGCCTGTCTAGATCTCCAGCAATACACTTGTCTCCAACCTTTGGCAATGGGGTTACAGACATGGCACATGCCTGAAATTTTACAGGGGTACTGAAGATCTGAACTTAGGTCCTTATGTTTGTGCACCAAACATTTGACTCCCTAAACTATCTCCCAAGCCTCTCCACTGATTTTAATGTGACAACTTTTTCAAGACCGGATGCAAAAGGTAGTACATGGAATTAATCTATAGGCTATGCCTTTAGAGGCCAGGTAAGGAAACCCAACCACACTAGAGGGAGTGGCACAGGGAAGAGAGAACAGGACTTAACCTTGGCATTTATTTTGTGCAGGTGGTGTGGGAGAGGAAAGTGGTCATAACTCCACTTCCGCGGTTCAACTTAATTTCAGGTACATCACCCCCTGGTGCTTCGTCAACATCCCTTGGGAGTGCTTTTTGCTTGTGCGTTACTTTGAAAGAGTTAGTTTAAAAGGCTTGAAGTAACACATCCCTGGTAGACGGTTTCCCTTGGACTCCAGGCACAGTCTATTCCACACATCTAAATAACAACAGCTCATGGGGAAAATATGCATAATCAATAGTCTGTCCACTGATTCAAATACCCCCGGGGTTTCATTTCTGTAGTTTGCCATACATATATTCCAGGCACAAGAGCGGTTGGTGACTATGGATTCATGCACAGCTGTTTTAGCCCTGTTAGGGCATAATTATTTTCAAGTGCTTTGCAAGAGCAGATGTTTTAAGAGCATGATAAGCACACGTCTTCCTTTGACAGATGCTCTTATATTCGCATAAACAGAGCATTGATAGCCTATTGTCCTTTTGATACTGGAAGGTAGGGTAGAAGCTGCAGTCATCCATTTTCCTAACCATTGATAAGCAGAGACGTTTCTCCCTCCCTGCAATCTCTCTCCTTCATTCACTTTCTCTGAGAATGGCGTTTCCCTCCATTGGGCTCGGATCCTCCCCACCTCCTCCCATTGGATTGTCTGAATTTGACTTCTCCTCAGGAAGTCTTCGTAAACTGGAGCAAGTTGAGTGCACCAGTGTCCCGTACAGAATGTCATCTCTGTTGGGTTTGTACCTGCTCCGAGTCCCTGCATTTAGATAACGGCTTATTTCCTCAAAGTCTAGATGCACTTCTGTTTGAACGTGCTGCAAAGTCCCCTCCCATATTGTCAGTAGAAAAATCTGTTACCATGGTAAATAATATTCTGCCATGCATTCATCAGAAGAGGCTTTCAATCTTGTCATTTTCGCATAAGCAGGATATGCATAGCTCTAAAGGAACATTCTTCCTAGCCAGAGTACATGATCTGAAGATCATTTAAGTATGGAACACAGGTGGAGCTATGAGCACGTTAGGTGGTTCTCCAATGTACCTCTGTAAATATAGAAAAGCATCTTTATGGTACTTGATCTCTGAGGTTTGTGAAGTGCATTTTATTTTTTTTAGATAAATTCAGCCATACAAATAAGTTCAGGGCCCTTCTAAATTCAGAACATTTTGAGGTGCTAGCTAAAATGGGAGACTGATTTCCCTTTCCAATTTTTCTCTGCCTAAATAAACACAGCCTCCCCCTTCTGCATTCAGTACTCACATTCAGTGCAGCCTCCTGCTTCCCACGGGTTCATCAGGCATTCAAAGATTCAGATTTCTTTCCAGATGGCCACTACATATCCACCTTAGCTCATGACCAATTGCCCACCAACACTTATACACTGTCTATCGTTTATGTGCCTTGCCATGGGCTTGGGACAGCAGAGTAAAGTGGCTACTATTTGGTGGGGGAATAAATACTTACTCATATTGTTCAACTAAAGGATGTTTAGGCAGAACACACAGAGCACATAGAGAGTTAGAAACACAAAATGAACACAAAATGAACTCATTAAATTTGGATATCCACAGAGAGAACCGTGCTTAGCTTTCTATCTGTTTTCATACACTCCTTTCTGACTGGAAAAGGACACTGGTCCTTCCCAGGTCAAACCAAACATTAGACATATGCATCCTGTTAGAAGATGGTACGTTTCTTTGCAGTTGTAGAATTCCAGTAGAAATAGCAACACAAAGGAAGTAGTAAGTGGTTAAAAACAGAACTATCATCTATAGAGAAGTGTTAGATTAGTCACATAAGACTTACTGTCGGGAGCCGCCCGCCATTACATAATGGTGCAGGCTCTCTACCTCGGCGCAGGCTCTCTATTTCCTGAATCTTCTCGGGAGCCCTGCCTGAATGTGCGCCTGCGCAAGGCACGAAACTTATGCTAATTAGGCACTAAGGCTAGAGCCAATGAGGGATCAGCACGTCTCCCAGAGGCCTATATAAGCCTCGGGGTTTCAGCGTTCGGGGTCCTTCTACTCCATGCCATCTAAAAGAGTTGTAACAATAAATTGCTGTCAGAAGAACCCAGAGTGCGGCGTGCTCCTTATGGCGAGGTAGCGCGCGGCAATTGGTGCCGGAAACCCGGGAACAAAGCCGAACGTCTCCGGATTTTCGTTTCGCCCCTAGGAGGATCCTGTTGGCTCGCAGAGGGTTCAGAACTGACGGCGTGAATTCCGGAAGCTCCTCGGTAAGACAAACTGGAGCCCTTTTTGCTCCTCGCACTTCTTATTCCAGTGTGGACCACTGCGGTCTTGATTTGTTGCTTTTGCTTGAATTGGCATCAGCCGGGAAACGAATGTACGTGCCCTCCGCAGCTTGCCGAGCCGTAGGTCACAGGTAGACAACTGAGCGGGCTCTCCTCCTCCTGTAGATAGAGGAGGATGGGAAATCTTCAGATAAAACCACTTCTCTCGGCAATGCAGGCGTTGCTGAGAGAACGGAACCTGAAAGTGCCTGAGAAGGTTTTGTGTGATTTTCTAAAAGAAGTGGATAGGGTTGCTCCATGGTTTGTTGCCACTGGGAGCCTGTCCAGGGGTTCCTGGGGCAAACTTGGCCTAGATCTGAGAAATGAAAAGGAGGGAGGAAAGTTAAGACCAGGAACCTGGCCGCTGTATAAGATGCTTAGGGCCTGCATCGAAGACGAGAAGTGTCAAAACCAGGTCAAGGAGAGTCAGAGGGTGTTGTCTGAACATCAAGACAGTTTGTCAGAAACCGAGAGAGGAGAGGGTACCAAGAAGAAAAACAAGAGAAAAGAGAAACACAAAGGGCAGGAGGACCCGAAGGGGGAGAAGCCTTCGAGACCTAAAAATGAAAGTAAGCGGGAAATTACTAACAAGCAAACAGAACCCGGAACGGGGCTATACCCTGTCCTAGATGAATTTAAGGCCCTAGTAGTGGGTGTATCATCAGCGGAGGAGACGTCCTCTGAAAACGAGGCAGGGCAGAATAAGGAAGAATTAACGCCTGAAGAGCAGGCAGAATTGGATGAGGAAGCAGCTCGTTATGAGTCAGAACGTTATGGACCAGGCCCGTCTTATGCGCCTGGTTACGCGCCATCGGCGCCACCCTTAGAGAAAGTGAATCTAAAAGGAAGATCTAAGCAGGGGGCGGTCGTGTCAACATCCCTCATTGCGACCGGAGAAAGGAGAAAAATCAGAGCAGCCTTCCCTGTATGGGAGGATGCTAATCAGGCAAGGCAATATTCGCCTCTAGATTTAAAACAACTAAAAGCCCTGGCAGAGGCAGTACAAACTTATGGTGTGAATGCGTCCTTCACACAGGCTTTAATAGAAAGATTGACGTTAAGTGCCATGACGCCAGAGGATTGGTATAATACAGTCAAGGCCTGCCTAACCATGGGCCAATATTTAGACTGGAAATCTATTTTTCAAGAGCTCTGTGCCTCGCAGGCGAGACAAAATGTGGCGCAAGGGCACCCTCAGTGGACCTTTGACATGCTCACTGGCCAAGGGCAATGGGCGGCTAATCAAACCGCCTACCCAGTGGAGGTATATGAGCAGATAAATAGGGCTGCTGTAAAGGCATGGAAAGGTCTACCTAATAAAGGACAGGTCACCGGGAATCTAACCAAAATTATTCAGGGCATTAATGAGCCGTTCTCTGATTTTGTAGCCAGAATGGTGGAGGCAGCCTTCATACCCTTAGTGTATAATAAGACCCTGTCCCAGAATGATATGAAACTTAAATGCAACGATGGTTCCGCCAAATGTTTCCTTACTGAATGCTGGGACGGTACCTACAAGACAGCTGTTGTGGTACACATCCCTACCTTTGTGCCTATTCCAGTAGAGGCCGATCCTGATAGTTTTCCAATTTTACATTTATTAAGACAAAAAAGAGATTTTGGTGTCACAGCCGCCATTATAACGGCCATTGCTATTTCTGCTGCTGCCGCGGTCACCGCTGGCATTGCCATGGCCAATCAAGTACAAACGGCCGCAGTTATTAATTCCATTTCCGAGAAGACTTCTAGCGCATTGGAAAACATTAAAAGAACGGATTCACAACTGGCATCTGGTATTTTATTAGTTAATCAGAGAATTGATCTATTACAACAACAATTACAATCTCTAACGGAAGTGGTACAATTGTCCTGTGTGGCCTCTACACGCACTCTTTGTATTACCCCATTGCCGTTTGATAATGGTTCCCTTGCTAATAGCTCTCTTATATCTCAATATTTACAAGGCAATTGGTCGCAGCAAATAGAATTCCTTCAGAGAGAATTGCAATGGAAGATTCTGGATCTAAATGGGACACGCGTGCAACCTGTCACGCTAGAAGATTTGACCTCCTGGATTACTGAAGCCTTTTCTTTAAAGAGTGGGTGGGGGTGGGCTTATTTGGCTGTATGGTCCTTGGGGGAGTGCTGGTTACACTTTGGTTGCTCTGCAAATTTAATAGACAGCATCAAAAGGATAAAATACTCATTACGCAAGCCTTGCTAGCCGTGGAAATGGGAGCATCCCCCCAAGCTTGGCTGAACATGCTCAAAAGATGAGACACTATTGCTCGACAATGGCATCCTGAGGGCTCGTGTTCCCCTTGCACCAGGTGCCTGGAGTACTAGTCCTTCACACTTCCCAGGGCTCAGGTTCCCATTGCACGGGATACAAGTGTGGAGGGTCTCAAAACTGTTTAACTGCCTTGATCGCCCTACTGGTAGAACGGTGGGCTTGATCGACAGATCAACGAGTATTTTCTTTGAGCATATAATAAAGAAGGGGGAGATGTCGGGAGCCGCCCGCCATTACATAATGGTGCAGGCTCTCTACCTCGGCGCAGGCTCTCTATTTCCTGAATCTTCTCGGGAGCCCTGCCTGAATGTGCGCCTGCGCACGAAACTTATGCTAATTAGGCACTAAGGCTAGAGCCAATGAGGGATCAGCACGTCTCCCAGAGGCCTATATAAGCCTCGGGGTTTCAGCGTTCGGCGTCCTTCTACTCCATGCCATCTAAAAGAGCTGTAACAATAAATTGCTGTCAGAAGAATCCAGAGTGCGGCGTGCTCCTTATCGGCGAGGTAGTGCGCGGCAACTTACCATTGGTGACAAGACAGTCTGCCAGGGTCCTGTACCCTACCTCTAGCCCATGTAAGAGAAATCTAGAGATTAACTAAAGTGTTATTTAAAGGGTGTGTGTAGAGACAGGAAAAGTTGGGTACAGTGACCTCCTTCCTGCTACCCACAAGGAGCACAATCTCTAAGGAAAAAAAAGAATTCATTGGTAGTCCTGGGACTTTCCTTAGATGGGAAAAGGCCTTGCAGATGGTTTCTTGCTACATGTATAGGCAGTCAGCCCTATGCAAATGCTAATACAGAATGCAAGAAAATTCTTGAGGTGAAATTAGTACAAATCTCTAAAGTTGGGGAAAATTCATTCGGCAAAGACATTGTCAGCTCCATGCCCTTAAAAAAAACATAAAGCGGGAATCAGTTTCCAGCAAATGACAACAGGACAAAAATTACAGGGCAAAGAAGGAGAGCAGCATTTACTGAAACATCAGTGATGCTTGATGTCTCCTGTGGTCAAAGGACACTTTAGACAGGAGTAAGAAAGAAAATGCCTTAAAAGGCCCACATTAAACGAGTGCACTGCTGAAAAAGCTTTTGCCAGCAAGAAGAGCCTGTGTATACCATCAGGCAGGAAGGGTCACAACCATCTGCAATCCAGGAAAAAAACAAATTGGCACCTTGATCTTTGACTTCCAGCCACCAGAACTGTTAGAAGGTAAACTGCTTTGTTCAAGCTGCTCTGTCTGTAGCTGGAAAAAAAACAAATTCAAAAAGATCCTGAGTTGTAGAGAGGCTATGTGCATTGACCTCTAATGATGATGGAGAGATGGATACTTGGTGAACCCTGGTGCAAGAGGGAGATATCAAGGCCCAGGGAACAACAGCAACCTCATCTTGGTCCTTCTTCTAAGTTTACTCTCCCCATACTCCTGACTCTGGTGGGACCAAGGAACTTAGCATACATGAAGAGTAATGGAGGAAGAGCACAGAGGGATGAGAGAAACTACAGGCTTGGCATCAAAGGCATCTAGAATCTGTGGGTTGAGTAGAAAATTGAAGTTTGAAAGTAAATTGTGTGTGTGTGTGTGTGTGTGTGTGTGTGTGTGTAAATGTATGTGTTTGTATGCATGCACACACACGTGCACATGTGCAAGCACACACTTGGCATAAGGCACATGTGAATATAATAACTTTGAGGAGTAATGGTCATCTCTATACCTATGTGAGAAGGGGGCTTATCTGCTGCTGTGTATGACATGCTAGCTGGCTCTCACACTTCTGAAGTTCCTTCTGTCTCCATCCCGCATCTTGTCATAGAAGAACGGAGATGACATGTACCACTGTGATGTTCCAATGGTCTCAGGGAATGCAAACTCAAGTCCTCACAGTTGTGTGCAGTGAGTGATTTGCTGAACATCCCCTAGATGGACTTTTTCAAGCCACTTTAAACTAGAGTATTGTTATAAGTGAAAAGATCAGAAAGTTACAGATGTCTCAGAGATGGAAGTGTGATAGCAGAAGAGAGAGCTATTCTTGGTTAAGCCAGATCAGCTCTGTCAACAAACCACGTTACTAGATCTGTCAGAACCTATACGGCTGAAAGGCACAGAGAAGAAATGCAAAATACTCAAGATGGATGCCTCTAGAAATGTTGCTGGTGTGGCTGCTGTGTGTTAGTAGGTGGCAAAAAGGAAAGAGACATGTCTACCCTCAGGGTTCTGACCTGTGAACATATGAATGATTAGTAGACTAACACTCTTCCTTTAAAAAGGAAGCCTGAGATGACCACCAGTCAGGTACCACACAGGCCTGGTGGGGACAGACCATGCCTGAGATGGCCCCTGCCTGGTGCCCTGAAGTGCAAATGGGACATACCACTGCTGAGACAACTTCAGACACTCAGAGACCCCAGGCATCACTAAAAGGATCAAGTAAATGGTAAAGATATGAAAGAGAAAGAGAAACAGAAGGATGTAGGCACAGTGAACAGATGCAAAACTGGAGACTCAAGAATAGTAAACAAGACAGCCTGATTCAAATAGTTGGTGATGCCACCTGGAACCATCATAAGATCCTGACCTGTACTGCCACCAGGAGCCATGTCTGGGCCCCTGGCCCTGTAATAACAAGGCCAGGCAGATGTCTCTAGGCCAGTCTGCCACCCAGGAACATGTTGATATCTGAGGGCTGTGTAGAACTGTCCACTCCTCATATGAGAATCACAGGAGAGCTTGCCCTAAGGAGGAGAGTTGACCCCACCTCTATCCAGCTATGGTACTCTGGAGAGTGGCCCGACACATTATGAGAATTGCAGGTGAGCTGCCCTCAAGAATATGAGAATGAAAGAGCTGTCCTTGCCACTCATCTCCCATGCAGTGGTATGGAGATTTACCTCACCATCTTTGGCAAGTGGGAGATCTGGCACTGGGGTCATGAAAGCAGGAGAGCTCCCTCCCCCCTCATCATTTGCAGCATTTGGGAGATTGGGCCAGATACCTCTCCTGCGCAGCACAGTACAGCTGTCCCTAGATGTGGGGGTTGCAGGTAATCTGGCCCCAATGTCACAAACATAGGAGAGTTGACCCTGCCTCTTATCTTCTATGCAATGGCATTGGCGAAGGAGAGATCTCCTCTCCCTTTTGCCCTTGCCATCTGCTGTGGGAGGGAGAGCTGGCCCTGCCCCTCATCTGCTGCAGTACTCTGGAGAGCTGGCCCTGAACCTCACCTGGGCAGCACAGTAGAGCTGGCCCTGGACATGGTAGTTGCAGAAGAACCAGCCTGCCTTCTGTCTGCTGTGCAGTGGCATAGATGAGGGAGAGTTGCAAGGGCAGGAGAGATGAATGAGATTGGGGTGCATGATGTGAAATACACAAAGAACCAATAGAAAGTTTAAAAAGAAAGAAAAAAGAGAAAGAGAGGGAGAGAGGGGAAAGGAAGAGAGGGATGGAGAGAGGGAGTGAGGGAGGGTGGAAGTAAGGAAGGATTATAAATCATTTAAAAAAAATTCAAGATGCCAGCCAGCTCAGCTTCTATGAGGTCTCCCCTCCTGTCTCACAGATAACTGTTTTCTTTCCATGACTTCACGTGGCATAATAAGACACTTTCTGGTATCTCTTCTTATGAGTACACTAATCATATCATTGCAGGGCCCCACTCTATGGTCTCACCTAAACTTACTATGTCCATAACATTTCTGTATTCAAACATAGTCATATTGGAGTTAGAGCTTTAACACATGACTTTTCAGGGGACAGCTCCATCCATAGCAGTATCACTACAAAAATAACTGAGAAAGACAGATGATAAAAAGAGAGAAAAAAAATAGGTAATGGAAATCTATAGCAACATATAAAATATTTTCTCACTCAGAAATAAATTAGGGAGAAATATGTAATTGCATGCTTAAAGTATCCTTGTAAAAAGAATTGCTAATTACAAATAAGTGCAAAAATATGTCAAAGAAGAAATTTATTTTTTTAAAAAAAAAAATCACAGTAGGAAACAAACACAAAGCAAAAGCCTGGGCACACTGCGTGAGTGAGTGCACGGGAAATCCATGGCTGACGTGTAATAGGGAAAAAATGAATTTGGGCAGCATGGTGAAAATTCTGTAGGCAATCAAACTTTTTAAATATATTTAAGTGTGTGAAAAGAAAAATATAAATTGGCTTGAAGAAAACTTTAAAAATTATGCATTCATTTTACAATAAAAACCCAAGTTCTAACCAACTATTCAAGAATCATCATCCCGACTGAAAGAATAGGAAAAAAAACTATGAAATGTGTTGACATCTATTTTAAAGTGGTAGACAGTCTGGAGTGTCTTAGCAGAAGAAAACTCACAGTGAGATGAAAATTCAACAGAATATAGTTCAAGGCGGTAGACCCAGCACAAGCCTTTGCTGCTTCTCCTTTGAAATTCACTAAAAGGCAGTTTTTAAAGACACAGGGAAGAGAGGCTATAAAAAGTCTGAAACCGAGTCAAAGTCAATTTGAGGTATAGTCAGCAGAGGTCAGCTGTCCCCTGAATTCTATCTTCTAGCCCATAGCTCTCTCTGCTTTCCAGGGGAAGTCTCCAGGTACCCCAGGAACATCCAGCTTAAACCTGGTCCACCTGGGCACAGCCAATAAAGGTGAGATGCAGATTGTCCCCTGACCACCATTTTCTACCACTCTTTCCTAAGGAGGGCTGCAGGGGCCCCAGGAACCCCCAGCTTAAAGCCCTCCACCACCAATGTGTGGCCAGTCATGTCCACTTGGGGCATAGCCAGCAGAGGTGAGCAACAGTGTTGTTTCCTGAGATCCATTGCCAGATCCACAGCTCTGCCTGACTCCTTGAGGAGTCCTGCTGGCATCGGAAACATCTAGGTAACACCAGGAACAAGACAATGGCAAAAGGACAGAGTAAGAATACAATCAACAAGAGCCAGGGCAATATGGCATCACCAGAGCCCAATTATCCAACTACAGCAAGCCCTGAATATCCTAACACAGCCTAAGCACAAGAAAAATGACCTTAAATCCAATCTTACAAAGATAATAGAGGTCTTTAAAGAGGAAATGAATAAACTCCTTAAAGAAATATGAGAATATACAATTAAACAGTTGAAAGAAATTTACAAAAACATCCAAGAATTAAAAATGGAAATAGAACCAATAAAGAAAACAAAAACTGAGAGAATCCTGAAGATAAAAAACCTAGGGAAGAGAACAGGAACTACAGATGCAAGCATCACCAACAGAATACAAGAGATGAAAGAGAAAATCTCAGGCCTAGAAAAAATGATTGAAGAAATTGAGACATCAGTCAAAGAAAATGCTAAATCTAAAAAGTTCATGACAAAAAAACATCTAAGGCACTATGGGGCACTATGAAAAGACCAAACTTAAGAATAATAGGAAAAGAAGGAGGAGAAGGCTCTCAGTTATAAGGACAAGAAAATACTTTCAACAAAGTCATAGAAGAAAATTTCCCCTAACCTAAAAAATGATACGCCTATAAACATATGAGAAGCTTACAAAGCACCAAATAGATTGAACCAGGAAAGAAAATCCTCCTGCCATATAATAATCAAAACATTAAATATACAGAACAAAGAAATAATATTAAAAGCTGCAAGGAAAAAAGATAAAGTAAAATATAAAGACATATAATATCGGAATTATTCTCAGGAGAATACCTAAAAGCCAGAAGGGCCTGGGCAGATGTCTTGCAGACTCTCAGAGACCACAGATATCAGCACAGACTATGATACCAAGCAAAACTTTTAATCGCCATAAATAGAGAAAAAAACCATATTCTATGACAAAACAAAATTTAAACAATATCTAGTCACAAATCCAGCCCTACAGAAGATTCTAAAAAGAAAATTGCAACCCAAAGAGACTAACTGCAAGAAAACACCCAAGAAAACACAGGATATAAATAACCTCACATCAGCAAACCAAAGGAGGGGGAACACACACACACACACACACACACACACACACTACCAAAACCACCATCAAAATAATAAGAATAAACAATTGGTGCTTATTAATATCTCGCAACATAAATAGACTCAATTCCACAATAAAAATTTCCACAGGTTAACAGAATGGATGCTAAAACAGGATCTTTCATTCTGCTGCATATAAGAAACACACCTCAGCAACAAAGATAACTGATAACAAAGCAAGCCTCAACAGATAACAACAAAATTGATGATTCAATATAGATAAATCTGTCAATATAATCTACCATATAAACTGAAAGAAAAAAAATACATGATCATATGTTAGATGCTGAAAAAAAAAACTTTAACATTCAATACCCTTTCATGTTAAAAGTCTTGGAGAGATCAGGGATACAATGTGCATACTTAAACATAAACATAATAAAGATAATATATAGCAAGCCAATAGCCAACATCAAATTAATTAAATGGAGAGAAACTTAAAGCAATTCCACTAAAATCAGGGACAAGGCATGGCTGCCCACTCTCTCTGTATTTATTCACTGTAGTTCTTGAAGTTTTAGTTAAAGCAATAAGAAAACTAAAGAAGATCAAGAGGATACAAATTTAAAAGAAAGAGTCATCATAAAGTAAGTTTAGTAGCCTTCTTTCCCTTTCCATTACAGGGATAGTTTCAGGACAATTGGTATTAGCTTTACTTTAAAACTCTGTGATTTAGTGGTGAATCCATCAGGGCCCAGGATTCTCTAACCAAGACACTTTTTCTTTCCACATCAATTGCCTAACTCCTTATAGATCCTATTAAGTTATGTATATCCTCTTTTAAATTTTGGGAGGTCATATATGTCTAGAAATGTATCCTGTTCATTTTGATGTTCTAATTTATTTGAGAAACAGGTTTTGAAAGTATGCCCAAATGATCCCTGTACGTCTTTGGTAACAATTAAACTGTCTCTCTTTTCATCTAAAAAAAAGATAGTCAAAGTATCTCTATTCACAGACAATAAAATACTACACATAAGTGACCCCAAAATTTCTACAAGAGAACTCTTACAGCTGATAAACACCTTCAGCAAAGTAGCTAGATACAAAATTTACTCAAAAATTTAGTAGCCCTCCTTTATACAAATGATATATGGGATGAAATAATCAAGGGAACAACATCCTTTACAACAGCCACAAATAATATGAAATGTCTTGGTGTAACTCTGACCAAGCAAGTGAAAGAGCTGTATGACAAGAATATCAAGTTTCTGAAGAAAAATTGAAGAAGATATCAGAAGATGGAAATATCTCCCATGCTCATGGATTGGTAGGATTAACATAGTAAAATTGGCCATCTAAAAAAAAAAAAAAAAAAAAAAAAAAAACAATTGATAGTCAATGCAATTCCCATCAAAATTCAAACACAATTCTTTACAGGCCTTGAAAGAGCAATTCTTAACTTCATATTGAAAAACGAAAAAAACAGGGTAGCTAAAACAATCTTGTACAATAAAAGAACTTCTAGAGGTATCGCCATCCCTGATTTCAAACTGTACTGCAGAGAACAAGTATAAAAACCACATGGTATTGGCATAAGAACAGACAGGTTGGTCACTGGAATAAGGTTGAAATCCCAGAAATAAACACACACACCTATGGTCACTCAATTTTTGACAAGGAAGCTAAACAATACAATAGGAAAAAATAGCAGATGTCTGCATGTAGAAGAATGCAAGTAGATCTATCTATATTTATCATCCTACACAAAACTCAAGTCCAAGTGGGTCAAAGACCTCAACATAAAACCAGATACACTAAAACTAATAGAAGAGAAAGTGGGGAACTGCCTTGCACAGGAGACAAATTCCTGAGCAGAATACTAGTATTTTAGGCACAAAGACCCACAGTTTATCAGTGGGACCTCATAAAACTGCAAAGCTTCGGCAAGGCTAAGGACACTATCAACAGGACAAAATTGCAGGCTACAGAATGGGAAAAGATCTTCATTAACTCTGCATCTAACAGAGAACTAATGTTCAAAATATATAAAGAATCAAAAATTAGATGCCAACAAACCAAATAACCCAACTTAAAATTGGGGTATGGAGCAAAACAGAGAATTCTCAACAGAGAAATCTCTAATGGCTGAGATGTGCTTAAAGAAATGTTCAACGTCCTTAGTCATCAGGGAAATGCAAGTCAAATGACTCCGAGATCCCATCTTACACCTGTCAGAATTGCTAAGATCAAAAACTCAAGTGAGAGCACATGCTTATGAGGATGTGGAGCATGGAAAACACATCTCCATGGCTGGTGGAATTGCAAATTGGTACAACTACTTTGGAAATCAATTTGATGGTTTCTCAGAAAATTGAGAATAGTTCTACCTCAAGACCCAGCTACAACACTCCTGAGCATATACCCAAAAGATGCTCCAGTATACCACAAGGACACTTGCTCAGCTATGTTCATAGCAGCTTTATTCATATCAGCCAGAAACTGGAAACAACCTAAATATCCCTCAACTAAAGAATGGATTTAGAAAATGTGGTACATCTACACAATGGAACACTCAGCTGTTAAAAACAAAGACATCATGAATTTTGCAGGCAAATGGATGGAACTAGAAACTATCATCCCGAGTGAGGTAAGACAGACCCAGAAAGACACGCATGGTATGTTCTCACTGATAAGTGGATATTAGCCATAAAGTACAGGATAACCATGCTACAATCCACACACCAAAAGAAACTAACTAATAAAGAAGACCCAAGGGAGGATACTTGAATCTCACATAGAAAACAAAATAAAGTAGACATCAGAGGTGGATGGAGGGAAGGAACTGGTGGAAGAGGGGATTAGGAGGGGAATAGGGATGGGGAACAGATGGGGATACTGGGAGAGAGGGCTAGGAGACAGAATGGAAATCAGTGGGGAGCCTCTCTGGGACTAGCTAGAGACCTGGGATGGAGGAGGCTCCTGGGAAGCTATGGGAGTGACCCTAACTGAGATTCCTAGTTGTTGTGAATAGGAAGACTGAAGTGGTCGCCTCCTGTGGTAGCCAAGTGGGACGTCCAGTGGAGGAAAGGGACATCGATCCACCCACAAAACCTTCGACCCCAAATTTGTCCTGCCTACAAGATGCATAGAGATAAAGAGGTAAAGATGGAGCAGAGATTGAGGGTTCAGCCAACCAATGACTTGCCCAACTTGAGACCCATTCCATGGGAGAGAGCCAACCCCTGACGTTATTAGTGATACTGTTGTGTTAGCAGACAGGAGCCTAGCCTAACGGTCTCCTAAGAGGCTGCATCCAGCAGCTGATAGAAACAGATCCAGAGACCCATAGCCAAATATCAGGTGGAGGTCAGGGAGTTTTCTGGAAAAAATGGGGAATAAAAGTGACTGAGCTGGAGGAGTCAAGGGCCCCACAAGAAGAGTGAACAAACCTCGGCCCATTGCAGGCTCACAGAGACTGAATTATCAAAGAAAATGCTGGGGCTGGATGTAGGCCCCCTACACATTTGTAGCAGATGTGTATCTTGGCTTTCATGTGGGGCCCCTAACAATTGGAGCAGGAGCTATCTCTGACTCTACTGGTGCCATTTGACCCTCTTCCCCTAGCTGGACTATCTGACTAAGAGAGGATACACCTAGTCCTACTGCAATTTGATATCCCAAAGTGGACTGGTACCCATGGGAACTTCCCTTTCTCCTCAGAGGGGTAATGAGGGGAAGGAGGTGTGAGGGTGGGACTGGGAAGACAGGAGGGATGGGACTGCTATCTGAATATAAAGTGAATAAATAAATAAATTAATGAAAAATTCTGAGACCGTGTGGGACATCAGTGGATCAGATAGTTGTACAAGTTTCACGAATAAGACAGCTGGATTTTCACAGGCAGAGGTAGCACCACTTGGGAATGATCCAAAGAGTACTGAAGCAAGAGGTGCTGTTCATCACGATATCTTCTAGAAGCAGTGAGGAAAGAGAACAGCAGGGTCTGCTGCCGAAATGTTTAAATGAAATGAGATTGATGGAAAATATATTTGCATTGAAGTACCAGAGTGCAGAACAGGACAGAAGTTAAACATGTGCAGAGCAGAGAGAGCTACATAAACTAGTTCAAGTCAGCCAGCATCTTAGAAACAGAAATCCCATTAAAAGAAAACAAAGAGATATAAAAGTAAGAGTTAACTTGATGATAGGGATATGGAATGGAATCCAGAGTCAGAGAAATGCAGACATAGCATGCTCCAAGTCTTGATAGCAAAATAATAATAATAATAATAATAATAATAATAATAATAATAATAGCTATTATTATATGCATAGTTGTTAGGAGCCGCACTCGTCATTATAAGATGGCGCCGGCTTCCTGCTTCCTGGTTCTTCTCAGAAGCCCTGCTTGAATGTGCGCCTGC
>JADRCD010177388.1:0-13841 GCA_019843815.1 Montemys delectorum
TTTTAAGAAGGAATGAAATGTCCACCTTTTGGTCTTCCTTCTTCTTAAGTTTCTTGTGGTTTGTGGGTCATTCTTCCTATATTACAAACTTCTGGGCTAATAACCACTTATCAGAGAATGCATACCATGTGTGATCTTTTGTGATTGGGTTACCTCACTCAGGATGATACTCTCCAGATCCATCCATTTCTCTAAGAATTTCATAAATTCATTGTTTTTTATAGCTGAGTAGTACTCCATTGTGTAGATGTACCATACTTTCTGTATCCATTCCTCTGTTGAGAGACATCTGGGTTGTTTCCAGTTTCTGGCTATTATAAATAAGGCTGCTATGAACATGGTGGAGCATGTGTCCTTATTACATGATGGAGTATCTTGTGGGTATATGCCCAGGAGTGGTATGGCTGGGTCCTCTGGTAGAACTATGTCCAATTTCCGGAGGAACAGCCACACTGATTTCCAGAGTGGTTGTACCAGTTTGCAATCCCACCAGCAATGAAGGAATGTTCCTATTTCTCCGCAACCTCTCCAGCATCTGCTGTCATTATACTTTTTAATGCCAGAGTCTACATTGACAAATTCACCCAGCACTAAAAATGTGTGTCTCACTTACAGGCTGATTTTGTGTCAGGTAACAAATTAATACACTGTACATGATAGGGAGAAGAATTTCTAATCATAGCAGGGAAGAATTACCTCCAATTATTGTAAGAAAGTTACTGAATAGTAATCTGTCTGCAGCAGCAGGCTCTGAAGACTTCTGGTCATGTCTCATCTAAAAACGTGCTACCCACAATCAGGATACAGCAGTGCTTGTAAACTGAAAGTGCAGTGTCTAGCTAAGGCTGAGGTGCTTCATTATACATATAATATATAAGGAATGGATGCAGAAACATTGCTCAATGAAAATCAGTTTTAGAAAAATCTGAAGCAGTTTGTTGATTTTAAATTTCAGCTGAAACTGGCAGCGACTCTTGGAACTATCCCTGGTATAAACGTCGTTTCAGATCTTAAGTAGTATCATTCTCTGGGAGCTTGATACTTGGGTTCTTTGGTGATAACAGGCCAGGAAAGGGCTTGACGTCTTCTTCTCTCTGCTCACAATCTTTATGATCAAAAAAAACCAGTGTGAAACTATGGCATGACATGCTGCTGTTTTAATTCTTTCTGACAATCAGGTGATTTTCATCTTAAACGATTCCAGTTATGATTGCACTTGGCATGCAGAAGGGCAGAGACGCCTCCTTTTGCCTTACTTCAGTGGAGTGTCATACAGAGCTAGGTTTGGCTAAAAATATGCACAGTGATATTTAAAAATTGACATGCAATTTCCTCTAAAGTGGCAAAGGAAATATTTCTAGAAGTGCAACAGCAATCATTCTTCTCAAATTAACAACGATAAAGGAAACCTGTTTCAATCCAGATCACTAGACTCTTCAAAAAAGAAAAAAAAAACCTTTATGAGTGAAAAGATTTGATCTGGTAATGTTACAGATATATTTTGGTCTCTAAAGATGTATTTTTGTGAAAGAAGAGTAAGTGGTTAGCATACACCAATTGGCTCTTGCTTCAATATATACACTCTGTAAAAGAAGTGCATATAAATTATGGTACCATGAATATTGCATATAGTAAACATGAGACCAGGTTTTTCTTTTTTTCAGAGACAAGATTTCTCTGTGTAGCCCTGGCTGTCCTGGAACTCACTCTGTAGACCAGGCTGGCCTCGAACTCAGAAATCCGCCTGCCTCTGCCTCCCAAGTGCCACCGACCGGCTTAAGACCAGTTTTAATAAAGAAAGAAAGTAAAGCTATTTTCAAGGCTATCATAATACACATAAACTTAAGGAAATTGTACTTTAGCATGATTGGATAGAAATGTAGGGATTTCTAGAGCCTTGTTTGCTTCAAATACTATGGAAAAAAAGGAAAAAGAAAAAGAAAAATCTATAATAACCTATTTGTTTGGATTCCTCTCTGAAGTAGTGTCACAAATTTCTACAAAAGTCTATTTGAATGTCAGTAGCAGCTCCTGCTTAAAATGAAAAGCCCCATGTCTGAGGTAGGCATATTAAAATCCCTGATCTGAGCCTAGAAGCTCTGCTGTAAGAAATGCCACTTCAGCTATATCCTTGTCTGAAGGATGGCCATATATATGTGTGTATATATATATATATATATATATATATATATATATATCCTCTTGTTATTTAATTTATTTATTTATTTATTATTTGCAGAATTCATGTTGCCCAACAAGAAGTAGGCTGTTAAATGCCTCAGACAGTGCCTCATAATTCCTCATTAGTTTTCTCAGCACAGAAAACAATACCGAGTGTCCACTGCACAATTGATTAATGACTATATCCAGCAAAGTGATTCGTTCACATAAAGTACTGTGCATCCTAAGAACTCTTTTAATGTTTCCAATTTACTCTCAATTGGTCTGACTTGATAAAACTAAGAATAAAACTAAGAATATATATATATATATAATTATATCATCATTGATATTAAATATAAAAATTAAGTCATAAATTCTACATTATACATAGAATCACAGAAGCAGGATTATTGCAAATATCAAAGCTGTGATAAACTGTGAGGTTGAATAGAAAGAAGATGGTTTTACTGTGTTGAATATGTGACATTAAGGAATTCTAGGAAGTTAATGTATGTAGGATTTCTCGGAGGTTAGACGCACGTCACTGAGACTTGACTCCAGAAGAAGGCAAGAGAGGAAGGACTCTTAAGAGTTGTCATCTGACCTCAATATGCACACTATATCATGAGTATACTTGTGTATACACACACAAACACATGCACAGATACACGCAAATAAATAATTTAAAAATTTGAAGTTATACCATTACACTATGGTAACTACAACCAATACTATCATGAAAATAATGAAAAAAAAAGGAACATAATCTAAATGTTCCAACAACTAGAAAGTACCATGTGATAGTTCAAATAGTGTAAAAATTACACAAGGGACAGAGGACCCACTAGGATAATTCTGCCTGTGTTTCAGACTAGCTGACACAGTTCATGATTTTGTGTCAGAAGAGAACTGCAATTCTACAAAGCGGGGCAAAGATGGATGTTTCTTGTGTTCAGTTCTGGGTCCCATGAGCTTGGACTGCCTTGGATCTCACTATCATCAGCTAGTTCTTGCTGTGTGACAAACAACTACAGAACTGGTAACATACAAAATTGATATGCATTTTCTAAATCTACAAACAAGATCATCTTGACAATTCTCTTTCGGGCTATGTACCCCAGTAGTCTGGATAAGTCTTAACTCTCCATAGTTCTATTCTGGGGCATGGACTAAAAAGACACTGGGTTGAAGTGGCCAGGGATTAAAGATAGATTTGCTGTTTGGAAATATCCACTTCTTCCCTGAAGTTGGAATAGGGTGGAACCTTCCCCTCAATGGCACTACTTTCTTTAATGCAACTCCTTTAGCGAATGAATAGGATGTTAACACATATCAGGCATTCGGACTTATTCTATGTGCTTTCATCAGTGTTAAAAATAGGTAAGGCACCATGAAGTTTCCTTCTAAACCCAAACTATGAAGAGCAAAGTGAACTTTAAAAGGTGTAGCCTCCTCTCCCTTTCCCACAGAAAACATCAGCTCTGAGTCATGGAAAGGGAAAGGCTATGCTTGGCTTTAAAGTTCACTTTGCTCTTCATAGTTTGAACATGTGGGGCTTGATATTTTAATCATGAAAATGATAGCCTCAAATTAATTTTTGAGTAGCAGTAGTCTAAAAGTTATGAGAGATCATGAATCTTTGACTCAGCACCATCTATTTTGCTGATTACCTCGTGATCAGCAGGCCACATGGAATTGTCTCTGCCACCACAGTGCAAGGTTGACAGATAAAGGTTTTCTCTCCTGGTTTTTACATGGGTTCTGTGAGCTGAATTCAAGTCATCACGCTTGCTCAGCAAACATGTTACCCTCAGAGCCATCTTTCTAGCTTGATCAAATCCTTATTATTAACTTAAAAACATGATTTACAGTCACATAGTCTGATTAAACCTTAACCTATAGCTTTCTTCAACTATAATAAAACAATAATGACACACATATTGTAGTTTGAACCCTCTTAAGTAACGTTAAAAGCCTACAGTAGAGTCATGGAGAAAAAAAGAGAGAGGGAGAGAATAAATCTTGTGTGTTATGCTCTCCTCGAGCAGCAAAAAACGGAGCTCTCTCTCCTCATCATGGGGATTGACTCAGATCCTCTGATCTCTCCTGATTGAGCAATATTTGCAGAAACTAATTAGGCTCACAGGGTGGAAAAAAAGATCTTTCCTACCAGCACTAATTTCTTAGGCTGCAGGCATCCCACAGGGCCTTCTGAGGTTTGTACTTCTCAGTGAGTTTAGTTTGGTTCCCCAGTAACTGACACTGTTCTTTTGCTATTTTATAGCATCTGACGGGGCCTGGGAAGCAAGGGCACCAAGGTCATCTGCTGGAGGGAAGAAGGCCACCCGGATGGTCTAAAAGCTGGCTTCCCACGAGGGGCCAAGAGGTGTCAGGGAACTGATTATTCAACTGGAATAGGGGTCACACTTTTGACACAGTTAAATGGTAAGTAATAAGAAGAAGAATAATGAAATATTACGCCTTATATCTTTCTCAATAATTTTGTCTCCCATTGTCATGTCAAAGAAGCCAGAAGGACCATGCCACATGGTCCACAGACTATTTTTGAGTAGGGGCTCATGGAAAGATGAAAAGACGGAAAACTCAATATGCCTAACCCTTAGGAAAGAGGACATGGCCAACCGCTGTAAAACCAGTACAGTCTGCCAGCAGTAAAATATGAGACAAAATGAAATTGCGCCTATGTCACTGTCTCACTTTTTCTCTGAAGCTTCCAATGTCTGCTGACACTTGGGCCAAAGGTTAGACGATAAACCTTGCTGGAACGTGGCTAAAATGGGCCAACCAGATTTCGACCTGGTTCAATTGTTTTTAGGGCTGACTCTCCCTTCAAATCAAACGTCCTGTCCGTGAGTGAATGAGATTGGTTTGAGTCTGGCTGATCAGTCTATTATACACAGCATTAACTTTTACAAGGCATTAAAAGAAATCCCTCGTATTAATGCTGGGTTCTGGCTGGGGCCACAAGTGTGGAGGAATGAAAACTTCTGACACTTTGACAAGAAATACTTTCAAGCAAAGAATAGAATCTGAACAGAATATTTCCCCTTAATTTGAGATGATTTATATGAAAGGTGGACCATTTTTTTTAAAAAAAATTCTATAGCTATTACTAGAGTTCTGAAATAGCTCATGTCTGTCCCATGTTTTACTCCCACCTATCTTATGTCCTTTGTTACAAAGGGGAAATATTTTTAATCACACATTTATTAGCAGAGAAAGAATAGACATTAAACTTCAATTATATATACCACACATATTACCTCTTAATAACATTGAGCTGTCACCATGCATAAACTGTTTTATTCTTATTGACTTTGCCAGTGCTTTCAAATCTCAGCCTTCTAGATAGACACTAGGAAGCTTTGCAAATAAGATACTTGGCAAGGATGCTCTTTGAATCTTAAGTGTAGGCTCTACATCTTTCTGGATCTTTAATGATGGTAAAGCCTATTTGCTGTATCCCTACAATGCAGAGAAGGAGTGTGTGTTCAAAACATTAAGAAACACTTAACTCACGTGAGAACAATTACTGATATATCATGGCTAGGGATAAAGAAATTCCTGCATTTCACTGCATACAGAGAACCAGCCTAGGTTCCCAGCACAACTTCTAGTGAGAAATTTCTGCCCTAAGCTTCAGTATTTCATATCTGAATCTTCTTGCCATGTTTTCCGTTGCTCCATCATGGACTCTAAGATATCACAACACTATCCAGGTTTCCTTCCAATGGAAGCTGCATTGCTATCCAATGACCTTTGACCACCGTAAGTACCCCTAGTCACTAACTGAAACACAGAAAGCATCTATTTAATGGATAGTGCAACTTGGAGCTATATCCTAAGTAAAAGACATTTGGAAGGCATAGGCGAACATACCTATAAGCACACACTCCCCTTTATCAGTAAAGTGCATTTATTCTCAAAGTATTATATAAAGACATATTGATATTGGAGTGACCAATTCTAAAAAATGTACCAATGACTTACAAAAATAAATACTTAAAACTATTGGGGAAATTTCATATCCTGAAAGGAGAATATATAGACTTAAATATAATAGAAGGTGTATATCAATTTCTGAAAACACAATGTACTTCAGATACAGGACCCAGACACCCCTGAGTTGGAACTGACTAAATGTTCCATATCTGAGTTATAGCTTTCATTGATATCAGAAGACACTGTACAAGTTTCCAAAGGAAGAAGGCAGCCAACACTCTATTCAGCTATGATGCCTATGAAAAGCATCAATAATCAACATGGCACAATAACCCTAAGGGTTCAGTCCTGGTACACATATCTTGGTAGTAACCAATATCTCTCAATTGGACTGAAGATCTGGCCAATAAAAAGCAAATAATACTTGATTCTGGAAATCTACTTAACTAATCAGTAGTAGGAAAGTTATGATTTTTGGAGGAAAGTCCACAATGATTAATTTATTAAGCCAACATAATCTCTAATAATCATAAACTTTTGTCCTTATACTTACAGGTAAGCATCGTCTTCACTCTTCACAAAAGAAACATCGTTGCCAAAGATTGCAATCACTACAAAAACCACAATCAATCAAAATACAAAGTTGTAGAGTCCAGTTCTGGTGGATACATCTACAAAACACTCTTGCATCTATGGTTCAGAGAACATTGAGGAAGAAAAATTGGAAAGATGCCAAACTGGATTAAGGATATCCCATGAGGACTCAGCCCTACACAAAGAACTACAGGCAACCATGCGAACCTGAAAAAATAAACAAACATTTTGTTAGTTGTGTTATTAGAAATATGAAAGAATATAGTTGGAGTCATTAGAATTATGTATTTTTTTTAAGTTCTTTTATTTTGAAATAGATAGGACTATCTAGCTGGCTTTGAATTTATGAATCTTCTTCCTCAGCCTTCAGAGTACTGTGCTCATAGGAGTGCCGCAACAAGCCCAGTCGTCACTCATCAAATTGAAAAGTTAGCAATTAACTCTTAAATGTAGATACTATTATGGTTTCTGAATTTGAGGTTCTGTGGGTTTTGTGCATGTGAATGTGTCTCTGTGTATATACACCTCCTGATTTTTTTGTTTGTTTCTGTTACTGTTTCTGTTTCTGTTTTGTTTTGTTCTATTCTTTTTTTTTAATTTTTGCTATTAGTTTTCTAAAGAGAAAGGGAAATAAAGCATGGAGTTTGATGCATGGGAGATGAGGCAGGGGAAATCATGACCAAAATATATTACATGAAAAAAAAACAACCTATTTTTGAGATTATAATGTAGTGAAAACATTTCTCTCCCACCTTTCCTTCCCCCAAACTCTTCCATATAGCTCTTTCTACTCTCCTACAAATTGATGATCTTTTTTGTCACTAATTGTTATTATATATAGAGAGATAGATGGTTAGATATATTTTTACATAATATACATTTTAAATATAACCTGTTCATACCATACACTGTTAGTTGTATGTACATTTTCAGATTTTATTATTTGGTGCTCAACCACCTATTGGCACGATCTTCCTTGGAGAAGGCCCCTTCTTCCACTTACTCCTTTGTGTGGAGTTGAGAACTGGGGGGATTTTTTTCCTGTTTCACATGTTCATTCATGTCATCCTCGTTTGGATGGCATTTTCGTGAAGCAATATGGGAATAGCTAGTAATGTTATGAGGATACAGAAGTGAACTTCTTGATGTGACGCCTAGTATATAAGCATATGTCCACTTGCCTGCTGAATCTAGTAAAGTGCACAAGGATGTCTAACTAGTGAACTAGGTGACTTAAAAAAAAAAGATAGGCAACCTCATCTATCAAGGAAGTCACTTGAGGTGACGGTCTGAGGGGTTTTCACATAGGTAATGACATAATTGTAATAGTAGGAACAATTAGGGACTGTTATAGCTGAAATATGTTTTATTTTCACTATGTCTCAAATGAATGATTAGTCCTTAATGTAACAGTACTAAAGAGATATGGACTGGCGGGGCTTGTTTCTATCATGAAGACGTTCCTTGAATGGGTTGGTGGGAATAAATTAGTGATCACGACAGAAAAAATGCTAGGCAGTAACCTCAGCCTCCTAGTCTCTTTTGTTTGTTTGTTTGTTTGTTTGTTTGTTTCTCATACACGTATCCCTATTTGTCATTCTTCATGAGGTGAAACTTCAGGACTTGATGAGATCAATCCGTGACCCCATATGCTCTTCTGATTTTTGAACTTCCTACTTCCCAGAAGTTGGAGCCGAATGAACTGTTTCCCTTTTCAAGTTGCTGAGTCTCTGGCATTCTTTTAGAAAACACAGATCAACCCCACATGAAACATTAGTGTCTAGAAGTAGGGTGTCACTCTAAGAACGCTTGCAACTGTGGAGGCAGCTTTAAGATTATGCTGTGGGCATGGGTTGCAGCAGTTTGGAAAAGAATGCTGAAAAACACTTGGGATGCTATAGCCAGAGGGCTATTGTTGTGACCCCAAAGACAGCAGGCCTAGAGAGGGTCTAGAAGTCTCAGAGACACAACAGCCTTGGTCACACAGCTGACAAAATGAGTAACAGTAAAGGCCATTCTGACGTGGTCTCAGGAGGAAAGGAGAAGATTATTTTAAATGAGAGCTAAGGAAGAGCTAGCTTCATGAAACAGTTGCAGAGTACTTGGCTGCATTACAGCCATGGCCTGAAGCTATAGGGATGGGGAAGTTAAGGGTGATAAACTAGGAGCTTTAGTGGAAGAAATTTCTAAGAGAAATGGGGAAGAAATGGAGTGGTTACTTTCACCCACATTAAGGAGCAAAAAGATGCCCGAAGGACAGAATTTATAATTAAAGATGGAAGCAAATTATACAAATTTGTAAAATTGACAACGTGGCCAAGTACAGAACAAACAGCATATTCAGCAGACAACAGCTGAAAGGAACTCAAATGCTTTTAAGGGTATCAGTAGGAAGTTGAGAAATTCAGGTGATAAAAATAAGGACTAACTCCTAGGACCCACAAGATGGCTCACAACAGTCTCTAACTAAAGTCCCATGGACTCTGATTCCCTCTTCAAAACTCATATACATAGTGCACATGAATAGGTACATCTTTAAAAAAAAACATTAGTACGAAATAAAGGCCATAGCTCTTGCATCTGAGAACCTTGAAGTTATCTCTCCCATCCAAGATCCAGAGCATTGGAAGGACAGAATGGTTTAATTGGCATGAACCAAGGAAGCTTCCATATATCCATTGTCTAGGTCCCTGTGGCTTCTTCTTAGATTCTGTCCATGGCTTCTGGTAGCTCCAAATATTACTCAGCATTCTGTTCCACAGATAAAAGGAATAAACCTTGAGAGCACACTCATCCATCTGGGGCTAGTTCTCCTGGTATGTAAAAATGCATAGACAATTGAGATCTGGTAGTCTTCACCTAGGTTTATAAGGATATGTCAAAATATCCAAAAGCCCAGCCAGAAAGCTGAGCTACGCAAATCCATTACAGAGTCTTTTCTAGGGCAATGAAAAGGCGAGCCACTGGAATGGAATCATAACAGTGAGCTGAAAGTTGTAAAGGTATTAGATATTAGCAGTCTGAACTTTCAGCCAGAGAGAGGGGGGAGAGGATGAGAAAGAGAGAGGGAGAGGGAGAGGGAGAGGGAGAGGGAGAGGGAGGGAGGGAGGGAGGGAAGGAGAGAGAGAGAGAGAGAGAGAGAGAGAGAGAGAGAGAGAGAGAGAGTAAATTTAACCAAGTAAAGCTATGTTCACTATGAGTAGAGTTACTTGGGGATGTGGGCACCCATTACCTATAATACTATGCCCTGAAAGTAGCCCATGAAATGAAAAATTGTTATATAATTTCAACATATGATATCCGTACTGGTAGGTTTTGGACTTATGGAGAGCCAGGAATTAATTTTTGAGATTAGAAATTTTCATACATGAAAATAATGTATTTTGATTACATTATATTACTGCTACCTGCTAATTCCTTTATGACCCTATCAATACATTCTGCCTATCCCTAACAGCCTCTTTTTTCGGGTTTGTGACCTTTAGTTTTGTTTTGTGACCCATGGTTAGTTTAACCATGGACATTTGTGTCACCAGTGGTTTAGAAGTTTCCATTGGAGCCTCATGAGTCTGGTTTGTACTTAACTCAAGGCAATTATTTCTTCACTTCCTGAATCGATTCTTATCCATTAAGTTTTAAAAGGAGGAATTGTGCTTTAGCTTACACTAGATTTTAATAAGTTCATACAATCATTGAGAGCTACAGAGAGAACCTGTTATTTGAATCTTGTTAGAGAAAAATTGTCAATTATAGTAAAATTCTTTTAATAACTTGAGTATAGTTTATCATGTGCAGAAAAAACAACCTGACATTTCAAAGTATTATGTTTATTCTATGTTTCTCTAGACCCAAAGTTTTGTCATGTGTGGTTTTACAAGTTTGCAATTTCTGCTACAACAAAGCCATAGGTGCAAACACATGCTGACCAATTTGATGATGTCCTAATGGAAATTTTGTCAGAAATTTTCTTCAGCATTTCCCACAGAGACAAAAACACCCTTGGACTATTTTGTTTTATAACTATCTTCGATTTCATCCCTTAATGTTTGACTGTGCTTTTCATTTTATTTAATTAGTCCTGGAGAGGGCCTTATTTACTGCCGCCACCTGAGGAGAAAAGTATGACGAGGCAGGCTTTTGCAGTCATTTTTGGCTCTGATTCCTCCTTTCCACATTAGGAACATATGTGCACTGTTGGCTGCTCAAGATCATACCCATCTGCTCAGATTGTGAGAAATCTGTAGGGAAGCTCATTGCTTCCTTGCTTTGAGCTTAAGTGTCATAAATTGATAGATGTAGGACCTTTGTCAATGTCTCTTTCATTGGTCAAAAGAGGGGTCCAAATTTCTCTGTACTTGCTGATCTTTGACATTAGTCAAAATTCATTAAGAAGTAGCTCGAACTAAGAGTAATTTTCTATGGAAAATATAGGGCTACATAGTCTTTGCTATTTATTTAAATTATCGTTCTGACTTCCAGTGAAGATAAAAACCTGATGTATAAAATAGGAATCCATACTGAACAGCCACGATGCACATTCATATACTAAAAAGGCATCTCTCATGCAGGGACAGAGATATGCTTCCAGTTTCATAGGAAATTGTATGGAGAAATAGATGGAAGGCCATCAATGATCCACTGGTCTCTTCCAAAGACCAGTGAAAACATGTACTCTTGCTCTCCAGGACAGCAAAATGATATATTATCACCTGTTCAGTGAATGGCCATGTATGCAAAGGCATTCAACTGGAGTGCAATAGAATGAGACATTGTATTAGATATGGTACATGGGAGCAGTGATGAATCTTACAACCAGCCCACATGGTCTCCATGTACTGCTAACCTTACTTCCTGTCCATATCATTCATCATGCTAGGGAATGGCCCACTACTCCTACAATTCTAAAAATCCACTCACCAATTTTTTTTATCTTTCTACTATGTGTTCAAGAGTGAAGAAGGATCTCTCTCCACTTATGGAGAGCCTCATTTAAATCCATTGTGCTATTTCTGTTCATAATATTGTTCTCCTTTAGAACTCATAGTATTCCAATGCCCACCCTTATTATATGCCTCAGTTGCTAATAGAGGATATATCTATAATTGATATTCTTCCTGCAGAGTAGCTGGCAGAGAGCTGAGACAGAAATTTCTGACCAAGTTGTAGACATATGAAGATCCAATGCTGAGAGGCTTCAAAAGTCTAACAATCCTTACAACTCAAGTCTCTTTCCTGAACACACAATTATTCTGCAGAGTCTATAGAGTCTACATTATGATATAACCCCAGGATGGTTAGATACACGGAATACTGTAGGGAAACTAATATCTGAATTCAGCATTTAGATTATCTGCAATATGATATTTCTATATAGTTAAATTCTATCTTGGGGGTTTTCTTAGATATTATAACACAAAACAATTCAAGTTAACCAAGTTTATGTCACATACTTCTGCATCAACTCATTGTTCTTGTTCTATTCTGATATTTTGAAATGTCTTGTTTCAGTGCTATTGAGAAAAATGAGAGATATGAGATTATGATGTGGACAAGGGTTAGTCTCTCACCTCCAACAATATACATGCCTGAAACTCTTTCCCCCTACACCATTGCCAGATCAAAAGTCATTTTAGTAATCTACCCTAGAAAGACTTGGAGTCTGAACAAAAGTTTCCGACACTGAGAGCTCCTTTGATTGATCAAAGGAGATCAATTATAGTGGTAATATCAATAAGACATGGTCATAGACATGGGATGGAAGAAAAAGAGAGAAATAAAATCATACATTTGAGGAACTGGGTAATTGTTGGTAGCAATAAATGAGGCAGAGATTTCAGCAAGTATATATGAAGTGAAAAAAAGTAAGTGATATTTGACCCTCTAAAATTCAATGTCCAATATTCTCACACAGAGCAAAGCTTCGACAGTACCCATGAGCTGAAGTGGACTGAGCCTCTTTGGGTGCTGCTCTGTTCTGAAAGAGCTAACAGTGCTCTACTCAGGACAAGGTCACCTGGGTCTTTAAGATCAAAGCTCAGTGGGAGTGCTGTGGACTCATTTATCCAAGGACAATTCTTCTAAGGAGGCCATTTTAAAGAGCTGTGCTACAGAAACTTGCTTGTTTAAGTTCCATGAGTAAAGAAGAACATATTTCTGTTTGCTCCAGAAACTTCCTGGCTTCCCTGTGAGAAGTAACTACAAAGATAACCACAGAGAAAAATGTTGCCATAGTGAATACAAATAAAATTGATGCCTTCAGAGCCAATGCAGAATATCAAATCCAGTTTTTCAAACCCAAACTTAAGGTCCTAGTTGATAAAAAAAAAGAAATGCTTAAGATTCAATAAGTCAATAAATCAATCAGTGAATTTGTACAGTTTAATTATAAGGCAAAAGAAAAAGAAGTGATATGAATCATGAAACTATTCTGTGGAATCTAGGATATCTATTTATACCTATAATTTCTGCTTTCTTTATACCTAGTGGTGACTGATTTAGCCAGTTAGGAACAATTACCTTATTCTAGTAAAAGCGTGCAAATGGAGGCCTTAGAAGAGACCACAGGGGGAGTAAGCATCTCTCAACAGACTGGTACACGGGATCCTAAGATGCCAAACTCTACTGCGTCGATACAGCACAGACTGAGGGGAGCAAGGACACAGTGGTGACCACCTTCTTTTAAAAACTGTCTGTGACCTACCAAATGAGGGTTCCATACGTTATGGATACTGAAGAAGCTTATAACATGAAATGAACTTTAAAGGTTGTTTCTTCATTTCTCCTTTTTCATGTATGTATTCTTGACAGCTTCACTAACAACAGACTACTCAACTTAAATAAAAGAAATTAGTTTTTCACATAATTCCAGCTATTCGTGCTATTACTATGGAGAGAGACATCTGAAGAAACTGATCCCTTGACTGTGGTTGTTTAGTCTCTGAAAAGCAGTAGCAGTAGTAGTAGTAGTAGTAGTAGTAGTAGTAGTAGTAGTAGTAGTGGTAGTGGTAGTTGGAGGAGGAGGAGGAGGAGGAGAAGGAAGAGGAGGAGGAAGAGGAGGACGAGGAAGAGGAGGAGGAGGAGGAGGAGGAGGAGGAGGAGGAGGAGGAGGAGGAGGAGGAGGA
>JADRCD010177388.1:13851-43292 GCA_019843815.1 Montemys delectorum
GAGGAGGAGGAGGAGGAGGAGGAGGAGGAGGAGGAGGAGGAGGAGGAACGGGAACAGGAAAGGGAATAGGATGCTTAGAGCCAAGAGGTGCAGGGATTCCTAAAACAAGAATGGAGAAAAGCCTATCTTTGTCAGTAAAAGTTGAAGAAGCTGGTCTATCAAGAGCTAAGGAGGTTTTGGCAGAAGAAAAGAGCAACACCTAGCAGAGAGGCTGGGGATGAGTATCACGGTTCAGGTAGAATAAGGACAGAATCCTTGTGAGGGGATAACCATGGGCAACACTGACTTTTAGAGGTCAATTGTAGTAGAAAAGAAGGTCCTCTGTGTGTGTGTGTCTGTGTGTGTTTGTGTGTGTGTGTCTGTGTGTGTGTGTCTGTGTGTGTGTGTGTGTGTGTGTGTGTGTGTGTGTTGCATGGGATATCAGAACAAAGGCAAGGTGAGGAAATCATGGCAATGCTCATCTGGCCCAGTGTTCAGAGCGTGAGTAGCCAGAATTAATTAGCCAGGGCAAGAAGATTTGTTTAGGAGAAATGTTCAAACCAGCAGAAATGTAAGGAAGAGCCGAAGAAGCCTGTTTTTAATTGTCAGAGAAGTGAGTTACAAATTTGGGAAAGGAGAAAAGTAGAGTGAACAAACATTTGATTAATATTAAAAGTCTCACTGTACATATGTGGTGAATAAAGTTATTTGAATATAAAAGTCTATGGATAAATTTATAAGCTGTCTTTTATTCCTTATTGCTGTCTACTTAAAAAACAACCATTGTGATACAACTCAATCTGGCTATAACATTTTCTTCTCAAGGAGTCCAAAGCTCTTTGGGGAAAAGGTACGATTGTAGACTCCAGCAGAATGGTACGAAGTAAATATGAGTGTTCAATTATGTTAGAAATGTAGGTACGAAAGAATGGTGAAGACTTGCCAAAAGAACTAAAGCTTGGGGGATCTGTAATCTGCCACAACTTCCCTGATTAGATGGGCAAATAAATAGTTAAAAGATTTAACCCCCTTGAATAAAACAAAAAAAAAATCAAATATTTACTCACACTGAAACAAACATATTTGAATTGTATAACTTGAAACCTTGATGAGAAATAGAGTTCTTAAACATACTCAAATCACTTTCCATAAAATATCCATTTTACCACAAAAAGACCATGAATAATTTCCAGTGGAAAGAGAATAGAAGAAACATCTTCATCAAGTGACCAATGTGAATATAATCAACAATGATAAAAATTAATGCTCTAAGCTTGGTGAGTGTCTTCCCTATGATGTTTAAGTTAAATATCCTCATAAGAATATGCCAGACAAAGCAAATGGGAGAGATTTTATAACCCAGTGTGACTAAGTGTCAAAGTGAGTGTGTTACAAGGAAATCTAAGCAAAGACTAAGGAACTGTCTCACACTGGGAACCGTGAAAGCAGTGTGGGGTACAGCCAGATTCTGAAATGGACCCTGAGAGCTAATGTTAGGGATGCTTCCTTGTTCTGATGGCTGCATCACGGCCCTGAAGGATAACATCTTCTCTGAAAGGGAAACACAGTGAATATATATATATATATATATATATATATATATATATATATATATATACATGTATATTCAAACATAATGGAAGCAGGCTGGTAATTTCAAATGGCTCAGAGAGATAATGTGAGGTGTTTGTAGAATGCTCTTTGAAGTATGAGATTTTTTAAAAAAAGTAAATGATAAAATGATAGAATGCAGTTATAGAAATCTGAGAGGCATAGAGGAAGGATGGGTAGGGATTTACTAAGCAGTCTAGAGTATACATTCATAGGGGATAGAATCTTTGTCATCTTGAGTATGGTGTCTTTTCTTTGGCAATGTTGAGTATAGTTACAGTTCATCAAACTGTACATTCAAGAATCTATGAATCCTGTTCTACTGACCTGGATAAGGTAGCTATTGAAGATCCTGCTAATTAAAGGTCGCAGTCTACCGTGTTCGAATAGCTCCCCTGAGTTCTCCACAAAATGGAGGATTCTCTTTCCCAGCAGTGCCTTCTCTGCTCTACCTTCTCTGAGGGAGCCAGATCTCCACACTTTACCTGAGGAACATCACTTCATCCATGGCAAAATTACAGGCTCAACTTCCTGGAATGCCTCTCCATGCAAATGACTTATCCCCAGAACCTTAAACCTTAGTCAATAAAACTCCACCCTAGGATGAGCCCCTTTTGACTTTCCAAGGTTTATATAGTCCATGTTTACTCCCAAATAAAGAGCATAAGCTGTTTCGTTGAATGTCATCTGAGAGGGATGTTTTGTTGAATGTATGAAAAACAAAAAAGCTGTAACATTGAAATCTTTACAGAAGACCTCCTACCCCCATCATTTACTGCCAGCCTGGGATTCTCAGACCTTGCATTAGTTTTCCCTGCTTGATGTGTAGCAGTGCCTGGGCATACCAAGGGAAGAAGCAAAAATTGGAATGTTAGGTAACAAATATAAAATTATATATGTGTGTGTGTATTTATGTATGTGCATGTGTGTATATATATGTATATATATATATCTATATATATATATATATGCAATATGTTCAGACAATTTATTTAAAATGCTTGTTTTGAAAACAAAGGAAAGATATGAGGATAGGGTGAACAGAGTCCAGAATCAAAGAAAAGAACTTTCCTTTCCTAAATTTGACTTTGGGATACGTAAGTTTAGAATATTAATTAGTTGAACATGCTTAAATAAAAGCATTCTAGAGAGAGAGGCTTAAATTGAACAAATAATGAGGCTTAATAATATTCTACAATGAAGTCCAAGAATTTCTTATGGTAAAGGAAAGTTACCCTTAGATATTTCAGAGGGGACATTTGTCATAACATAGTGTATAGGATTTGGAGCCAGCCAGAGTATCAATTCTCAACTTAGCCATTAAAAGCTCTGTAATAATGTTATTCATTAGTTCTATAGATTGAATAGGTATTGTACAGAGACACTATTAAGAACCAGTGACCCAATGCATACAAAATAAATAGTATGGTGATGTTATACAATAACTACCAATCACTGTTCATTTATATCATGCCTGATTCATTTTTACTATAGGACCCACTGCTGTGTCTTAGATACATAACAAATAAAAGAAAAAGTCGATAATTTTTAATTAGTTCTTGTCAACTAAATTAAGGACTTTTGTATTGAAAGCATTTGGTGGGTAAATACATAAATGAAACAAATATTTTAACTTGATAAATACATACACACACATACACACACACGCACACATACACACACACACACACACACACACACACACACACACACACACACACAAACTGCATGGTGGAATGAAATCTGCCAGGTGAATGGCTAGTAGTTGTTCTAATATCAATGCAAGGGCGGTTTTACTTAAATGAGTAGAAACTGATAGACGATATCCCTCTTTTGATTTTTCCTTGGCTCCTATTTCTTTAAATAAAAGAAGCACGAAGTCACATTTAGAGCTGAAGATGGGCCTTAGAGAACTGTTATAAAATTCTTTATGCTACAGATTACTACACTAAGGCATGGAAAGAATAACTTGCACACGATCATGACAGCAAATCCAAGATTACAAGTCAGGCCAGAAATGTCTCAATGTCCTATTTCTTATTCTGCATCATACTGCATAAATCAAACCTAAGGTATGATGGTATACCAGAGTCATTTAAACAAGAGTGGTAAAATTTTAAAGAACAAAACACATCTTAAATCAACGGAACTCAAAGCAAGACAGAATTCTTGCCATTCCTGTCAAAATTGTAAAGGAATTAGGAAATTTTACACTGACTTTCCTCCATGGTTTATTCTAGCATAAACAACAATGTGTTACAAAATTATCAGTGATAAACATGTTGTTGCTTTTAGAATAATGCTCTTAGGGAGGAAAGGAACTATTTTTCGAAGTTTTATTTGCTTTTTAGGGTTGCAGGAAACCTTCTGATGTACAGTTGATGGGAACTAACATAGAAAGCAACAACTGGACAATGTGTCAGAAACCTTACAACACTGAGTCCTAAATGAGAAGTCTTCATAAAGCTCCTTACCTTAGGTGTCAGGGATATATACTGAAAAGGAGGCAGAAAGACTGTAAGAGCCAAGGGGGATAAAAACCACTGAGGAAATAGTGCCTTCCGGACACAACAGGACTGACTCCTATCCAAACTCACAGAAACCGTAGCAGCATGCACAAGACTTGCACAGACTCAAGCAACATGGGGTTCCAAGGCAGGAAGGGGGAAGTGGACACGACTTGCACAGACTCAAGCAACATGGGGTTCCAGGGCTGGAAGCAGGAAGTGGACACGAGTTCCCATCCTTAAGCAAGAAGGAATCTCCAACAGAAAACTGCCTCCAAAGGAAAATTAGTTTTCTCGAGTAGACTGAGTCTCTCTCTCTATACAAACACTCTTAAGGCCAGACTACACACTCAGCAGTAAATGGCCAATACACAAGGAACACAGTGATCAGTTTTAGAGGTTTTTTGTTTGCTTTGGTTTTGGTTTTTTTTTTTTGTTTGTTTGTTTTGTTTTTTTGGTTTTGCATCATATTACATGGTTTAAGTATTTTCTGGCTTATATTGGCTTTTATATTATGGCTTCCGGTTTTGCTTTTGTGTTTTTATTGGTTTTTATATGTATGTGTGTGTGTGCTGGAGGAGTGGGGGTTGCCTTTTTTAATTTAATTTTATTTTCAATTTGACTGTTTTCTTAAGAAAAAGACAAGGGCTGGCAGAAGTTGGAGGAGGGGAGAGAACCAGCAGTTGGGCAGGTGGGGAGTTGGGGAGGAATTGGGAGGAGAAGAGGGAGGGAAAACCATTACTAGAATATTTTGTATAAAAATTTATTTTCAATAAAACTAAAGAGAACCTTCATATGTATTTGTCTTCAAAGATACAGTTAGAAACATCCCATCAGAATGTTAGTAGCTGAATGATCTTTGTGTTGGTTTTAACCAACCTGTGTCTAAGTATAAACCTGTTTGAATTGCAATACATAGTATATAACTACCACTGGAATTAGTTGCAATGAGCCTTTTGGTGTGTCTAAAAGATAAGACAGAAGAAGAATTGCTACTCTTGCTGATATTATCACTGTGATCATTATTATACATTTTTCAACACAGATAATAGCTATCCCAACTCTATCTCGTATATTACGTGATTGAGTGTTTGCATGTCGTTTTCCTGTAATTTACCACTGCTTGGACTTGACTACTCACTTCAAACTTTCAAAAGGTGACAGTTGGTCCACATTCCTATGGCCTCAGTGGGAAGTTAAACAGCCTACTATTTTCATTCTTGTTTTCCCTATCTACTAACAACACCCTACTTCATTTAGAAATCAAGGCAAACACAAGAAAAGAAAACCTATGAAAGATTTGAATAAAGCTAAAATGGGATGCAGGAGAAATGCAATTTCAGTTTCATGTAGTATCTTGATCTGTTGTAATAAACATGAAATTAATCAAGAAGATTGTGCATATTCTGCCACCATAGAATAGAGCCTTATATAAATGTCTCCATAAAACATTCTTGAATTAATGAAAACAAAGCAAGAAATAAAAACTTAAATTGTCAGTCAAATATTTGCAACTGCAACCCTTCATCTATCTATATTTGCTATTTTTCCAGTTGGTACACCCTTATTGCCTGAATCCAAAAGAATGAATGAATGAGATGTATTGCTTTGCCAGACTTACACTGTGTATAAAACCCTTGTCACCTTTAAGCAGACAATTGCTAGTTATTCATTGTCCAAATGCCTGTAGTTGATTACCCTGGAGGCTGGGGCCAAAGAAAAGTTCATTTCTCAATGTGTTTGTTAGCAACAAACTCAGAATACTGAGCAAAGAAGTCATTTTTCAAGCACAACGATTGCCTTCTTACAAAGTACATTTCAAAAATTCGTCTTTTTTTTACCTGTAACCCCAAATTATGACCAAAATTATATCAGAAAACATGTAGTTACAGAATGGGCATAATAAACTATTTTTAATTTTATCAGTTGATACCGATTAAACTCTGTGCTTTAATGCCAAAGTCTAAAGTTAGAATTGATTCTTCAAGAGCATTGGTAGGCAAGTCAAAAAAGGAGACTAGTCCACAAATATTGTTCTGTGCATGAATGTAACTTTCTTAAGGGCAATTCCAAATTCTAGAGGTACAACCAAAAAATCCATGATTTTAAAACATTTAGGTACTATAATTAGAAAGAATTTTATTTTTACAAATCTATTCAATGTATATACCTATACATTGGATTGAATAAAAAAAGCTTCAAAAATATAGCTATAATAAAGCACAGAATTCTTTATCCCAGTAGATTCCTAGAAAAAGAAGTTTTAGATGATGTTTGCTCTCAAAATGAACTAATTTCACTAGTCCAGAGTAGGAAAATTCTTAGAATACTTATTAAGACCTATATCTTTATTTCTTATATATTTTAAAATATTACCTTAGCCAGTCATAGTGATGCATCTTTTTTAAAACATTTATTGCATTATGATGATTTCAATTTATCTGAGTTTGTTAACATTTAAAAACATATTTTAAGTAAATAGAATTAAATCACATTCTTGTTTCCCTTTTGTACCCCCACTCCTCCCAGAGACCCCCCCTTCAATATCTACAATATCTTTTTTGTCATATTCCTTAAAATTTATAAAATATTATAACAACACAAATAAGTATTATAAAAGTTGTTTGATATAAAACAACAATCAATTTAACAGTCTTATGTAGATGCTTGTCTACAACAATAGTGAAAGTACATTTTTCTCAATATAAATTTTAAATAACTCCAAACATATTAACTGTACACTTCAAAATAATACATCACTACTGGTATTTTCCTAAATGAACATAAATATATAAAGTCTTTTGTTTGTTTTGTATTTAGTAGAGTTTAAAATCTTGACTCTTACTGTGGTACAAGCCCAAAATAAGAACAATTTTTAGACCTTGGATTTCATTGCAATAAGGCTGTACTTCAATGACCCTCATTTCACCAAAGGATTTTACCTTCGTCATAGCTAAGCTGAGAATTGACAGTTCTGCTGCATCAAGGAATGAATTGTAGGCACGATTTTTGGATACAGACTTCCTGCTATGGTCAAAACTATTTGACTTAAGTGAGTGACTTTATTCTCAGGCCACAGAGAACAGGTTACATTCATTTAAGAAATGGTGTGTGTATTAAGATAGTCTATCCATGAAGTTACTCACTAACTGTTTCAATGAACAATGGTTCTGCTTGGAGGGTGGCACAGACCTTAGGTGTGGGTAAGAATCTGGTTCATTGGTTGTGATAATTTGGAAAAGCATTCATCTCAGAGAAAGAGTAACTTATAAAGTCCTCTTCTTCAAACTTGATACAAGAGCTACAAATGTCAAGCAAAGCATTCAGTTTCACACTTTGTTGTTCTCTTTCCTACAAGCCACCTCCCAAGTTAATTGTCTATGTCTTCCTTGGGTATATAAATACTTTTGAATACTTTTGGATATATATCCCTTAGGTTTGGTCTTCTCATTGTGTCTTGGATTTCCTGGATGTTTTGGGTTACGAGCTTTTTGCTTTTTGCATTTTCTTTGACTGTTATGTCAGTGTTTTCTATGGTGTCTTCTGCCCCTGAGATTCTCCCTTCTATCACTTGTATTCTGTAGGTGATGCTTGCATCTATGACTCCTGATTTCTTTCCTAGGTTTTGTATGGCCAGGGCTATCTCTCTTTCTGTTTTCTTTATTGTTTCTATTTCCATTTTTTACATTCTGGATGCTTTTGCTCATTTCCTTCACCTGTTTGATTGTGTTTTCCTGAAGATCTTTAAGGGATTTTTGTGTTTCCTCTTGAAGGGCTTCTAGCTGTTTACCTGTGTTCTCCTGTATTTCTTTGAGGGTGCTATTTATGTCTTTCTTAAAGTCCTGTATCATCATCATGAGAAGTGATTTTATATCTGAATCTTGCTTTTCCTGTGTAACAGTGTGTCCAGGACTTGCTATGGTGGGAGAAGTAGGTTCTGATGATGCCAAATGACCTTGGTTTGTGCTGTTTATTTTCTTATGCTTGCCCCCCCACCATCTGGATATCTCTAGTACTACCTGCCCTTGCTAAATCTGACTGGAGCCTGTCCTTCCTGTGATCCTGGTTATGTCAGAACTCCTCAGAGTCAAGCTGTGTTTGTCATCCTGTGATTCTAGGATCCTGTGATCCTGGGCTTGTTAGGTCACCTGGGAGTGGAGCTTCCTCTGTGTGTTGTGGGACTGGCTGCAGAGCTTGTGCCCCTTGATGCATCTTTTATTTTCAGTACTCTTAGATAGATCTACCAGGCACAGATCTCTGTAGCCCAGCTAATCTTGAATTTATTCATCCTCCTGCCTCACTTTCCTTAGTGCAGGGATGGTATATGTGTATCATCATGCCTGGATAGCACATTGCTAATACAGTTAACTGTACAGCAAGACTCAGTATCAAAATGTCTATAAACCAGAAGTTGCAGTGTATGAGAGCAATGGAATATAGATACCTCATACCAAGAACAAACGAATGAATTACTGACTCCATTGCTTTGTGGTCTATTAGGATTCTCAGTAGATTTGATGGTGCCCAATAACATTGGTGAGAGAAGATGACTTTCAGTTTGCTGACAAAGGCAGGCATGATTTTACGGACATACCAAGAGATGACATTTCACTATGTATATGTGCCTCCTTTAGGCCAGTCAAAGTAACATTATTTGTCATATCTTCTAAACCTTCAAATTTAAAGGACTATCAAGACCTATATTGGTTCAATAGTAGTCAAATAAAGTCATTGGCCAATGCAACATATTACTCAATCTAAGAATGAAGGTTTGGCTACTGTCATGTTCTTTGCTTTTTCTAACAGAAGCTTAGTGACTGATATCCCAGTCAAAAACGTGAGTGATAATGATCACATTTCTTCATTCCTCTGGAAATAATAGGACAAAATTAAAGAGTCGGTATAATATCAGCATGAGGCATCTCAAGGCCAATTGTGTCTTGCAATTAGATAGTGGAAGAAGTCTTCATATTGTGCCTATGAGGTACTCATCATCATCGTAGTAGAAAAACAAGATATCCAGGAAATCAAAAATATGAACAAACTTAATGAGAGCTGCCTGTATTAATTTTTAAGTAAAGCTAACCCTTCTACTCATAGGCTATATCTAGATTCACAAAACAGCAGCATATTTGCTATTTCTAGTGAAGGAGAAAAAGACAGAGAGATAGAAAGTTATATTCACCATAAATGTGTAAAATATATAGAAAATATAAAAAAAGACAAATAAATATGTTGCCTTTTTAAAAAGATAAGAGATTAAATGACCAAAATACCCATAGTATCCTAAAACATGTGTGCTTCATGGGTTTTGGTGGTTATTAGAATAGAGGGACATTTCTGTGCTGAAAGAATATACCAAAATGAAACACAGGCCTTTCTCATAGCAATCTGTTAATGTACTAACTTCTGTATTGACTGTGGGCACTATTCTCTGTTCCCAAACACTCAGTTCCTAAAACTTGCTGGCTGGCATACACCTGTGAAATTGAGTGGGCCTCTAGCTCAGCCTCCTTGGCCAGAATGAGCCAGCCAGAACGATAAGAAAGTTATGTGAATTTGTAAGAGATACACGTATGCTGCTGGAGTCTAATAGAAATATTTTAACCACTGGCCTGAATCCAATCTGCACAGTAATTTAATAGACTATCAACCACAAATGCAATCCATAAGGCAAGTAAATGGGCACCAAAAGAAATAGGAAATTTTCCTGGAATAGGATTGGTAGAATCAAAGTAACCTCTGAAAAAAGGGAACCTGCCAGGCAATACCACATGGTCAACATCTTCAATAAGAAAGTAGAACAGATTAGACCCTATAATATATTACTTTTAAAAATATCAATGGCAGAGAATATCAAAATATCTATTGTTTCAGTCATTAATAATATCTTTTTTTCCCTAAAATGCTTATCTTATTAGGTAAGTAGAAATTTCATTGGGAGATTACTCAAAGACAGTAGGTTCTAGAAGTCATATAGGTATTCACGAGTAAATAATTCATAGTTTTCAAACGATATATCATTCAAACATTGTTTTATTGTATTGTCGTTGAAACTTAAATCATCTAAATGGCTTAGAATATTGTTTTTAGGAGCAAGGTATTATATAAAGATACAGGAAGGAAGTGATGCAAAGAAATTAGTGCCATGACTTGGCCATGAGGATTTAAAGAACATGAATTCAAGGGTTATGATCAGTACCAGTCTGATTCAACGAAGTAGATTTCAATTAGCTATAAAAAGGAGAGAAAATTCTATAGTAGGACATCAATGAAAGCTTCAAGTCTCCAGTGAACTAACTGTCTAATTTAGAAGGTACGTGACCAAACTAGAGAGATGGGAGGAAAGCTGCAGATCTGAATGTCCACTCTACCTGAGATCCTCTGTATCATATATTATGTCATAAAAAGAGAATATGTGGCAAAAATATCACGCATCAGCTTTACTGTCAAATATGTTTCATGCCACTCATTTTAATGTCCTAGATATAAAATCCCTCTTATGCCCCTTTGTTCCACTGATGCTCAGATTTCTCAAATGTGTGAAATAGAACAGCCAATTGCTTTTGACGTTTTGCAACAGTTAACCTTGTTGCTGACACTGGATTAGTAGCAGGACAAGAAAAATTTGGAAATAACTAAAAATACCTAGCACTATAGGTTATCCAGTCATGTTTTTAAGCAGTAAATGGGTTTTGATAACCTGTGTGACAGTGTGTTCTATTGCGATATAACAGTCTAGACATTTTACATTGGCGTTTACAAGTTATTAAAGAAGGCAATGGCCCATGTTCTCATAAAATGTGCTTTCTTGTATAAAGCATGAACTTTAAGTTAAATAACTGAATATGCAATTAATATTCCTAAAAATCCTATGGTGAAAAGACAAAGCACTTTGATAGAGTAAAGCAAAGAATGCAAGCCAGATAAAGCAAAGAAATTTGTAACCTGAATTCTGCAAAATAATTAGGACATTAATGGTGGATTAGCACTGTAACAGAGGAAAAAGATGTGTAAATGATGATCTATAATGTGAAAAAGCCATCATATTTCCAAAAATTGAAAAGTGGGCACTAGGGTAATTTCCCGGTTAATGATGGAGAAGAAGAGACTTAGAAAATGACTGAAGACTTCCAGCACGCAGGGCTTTGTACAAATAACATTTAACAGTTTATCTGAGAAAAGAAGTCTATGGTCTGGGCAAGGATCATCAGAGGTTCAAAAATCTCTGGCCAGCAGCAGGCCAGTAAGTTTTGAGGATGAGATACAGAAGGGGAGAAATAATTTGACCAGCTAGAAAAAGGTACCTTCCTTATCTGGATATGTGATGAGACCTTTGCCTTCAACAATCATCAGCTGACGATTCTGCTGCCTAGGATTGTGGACTTGACTGCCTGTGCCCTTTGTTATACTCTCCAGTTAGATGGCCTCTTGCTTATAGAATCACTCAGATTGCAGTTCAGAGTAGGGAATCAATGGATGGCCCAATCTCTAGTCCTACCTTAACTTGGCAATCTGATAAAGTTTTCCCCATAACTGCAGTGGGAAAAGCTGGAAGGGTTTAACGTATACAAAGTTTCCACTACCCCTGAGAATCAGAGGAGAAATGTAGACATGTAAATGGAGGATAGGAAGCCAAAGGATCTATGGCTTAGTAGCTTACCTGCCCAGTTTCCAGTAGGTCTCAGCTACTAACAGCTGGAGGGAAAGGAAGCCCTCAGCTTTTGAACAGACCCTGTGAGATACTGCTCTGTTAATTCAACATCCACAAGAACTGCTGCTTGCTTCTTCAACACTGAAGGTAAAACTTTGGGGATAATTCTACACAAAATCATCTAAATGAGACAATTTGTCATCGAAGCTCACAGTAAAAGAGAGCAGGGCATCGGAATTCATAAAACTAATTGCAAGTTTACCTACCATGAGAACTCCTTAATCCCTAGAAAATCACCCGCAAAACAGAGGGTCCTATCAAATGTTTCAAATGTTATTAATTTGCCACTAGGTGGGAATAAGTTCAGAATTTATCAAACCACCAAGAGTTTACTTTTATTATAGGTAGTATGGTAACTTGAGGCTTAAGGGGGAGGCTGTAAAAATTATGTGCTTAGTAAGATGAAAAGTAAAACAAAACCCATTATTTACTTGTAAGTAAATATTCATAAATTTGACAATGAAAATCATTAAGCAGGATTTCTAATGTGTCCTGAAGTACTTGTCCTCAGATGTGACTAGGGATTTAGACACATTAAAATGAATACAGCGATGTGCAAATGCCCATATCAATAAAGTTAAAAAGGTTTGAATGATGTTAAACATGCTCCTTGGGGATAGGCTAATTAGTAAACTAGAGAGTCTTAAAACTCTCAAGTGCCAACTTTGAACTGAAGAAGGCATCTACTAATGAACTCCCCAGTGGATGCAAGTCTAGGTCCGCAGTATCTCCCTTTCAACTGTGTTGATGTACTGAAGCAATGTACAGCTTAGCAAAGTGGGCTGGAAATGTGCATTGCACCAGGAGTTGAAAGCATTTCATATTTGATTTCTTGATTATCTTTAATTTATATAAAAAATCAAGTACATCCAAACTTAGAAGACAAACAAGGGAGCAGAAGGTAATAGTGAAGGGAATATTTGTGTATTTATTTAGGTTTATAAGATAAAAGAAGGGACATGCAAATTTGAGGGGGAATGTGATAGTTTAAATCTAAATCTCTTGGTTTACATATCACAAAACTAAAAAAGGTAAATTCGCCCAATTTAGAGTGTTTCCTTGGTAAAATTATTAACCTTTTGTCTGTTATATCATTCTAACCGGAATGTTCTAAAATTGTACAAGCAGAGCAAAACAGGTACAGATGTGTGTGGTTTCCTTTTAAAATTTTATAATTACAGTTTAATTCAATAGCAGTGCAGATTCCACTCATAGTTTGGCACATAGGTTCAGTCTACAAAACTGAAAAGAAGAAGCGCTGGAAAGCAGACCTGACTCTTTGCTTCCTTCAGCTCTGTCCCAGCTCCCTCTGATATCCTGGCCAGCTTCTTAGTCTCAGAGAACTGAGTTATCTTATCCACAAAATGAAGAGCTTCATGGAAATGTTCTCACTACTTTAGGTATGTCTGCTGCCTTTCGCATTGAGCACTTGATTTTTGCTTAAATCTGTCTAACATGGATTTCTTTTTCTGTACTTTCTAGGTACTCACCTAAATGTTTAATCTTTACAACCAGAAAAAGAGTTGCCAACAACTCGGTGACACTTTCTGCTTAATGCCAAACTATGATTTACTATGTTCCTCAGAGAATAACAAGGCATTTATTCTGAGAGCTGTGTCTTCTATGACCATTCCTCTGAGACCAGTTAGTATTTCTCCATCTGTTAACAGGAGACTCTAGAGATAATAAGTAGGTTTCAGGAACCAAAACTTTATCAGAAAGTATTCCCTAATTAGATTTCAAAACAGGGTTAGAATACACAGGAGCTCCAGTAAGAGAAAATTATGCACGTACCCTGTATGCCTCCTTCATTTCCTGAAACAGGAAGATGTTCCCCAACCAACTTGTGTAGGATTTGAAACAGAACAAGGCCAAGGCACAGTTACATATAAAACAAATCACCAATACTGAACAGTATTTTTCAACACTGCATATCCATGGACATGTGTGTGGTATGTGTGTGTGTGTATGTGTGTGTGTGTATGTGGGTGTATGTATTTGTGTGTTTGTATGTGTGTGCATTGTGTGCATGTGTCTGTGTAGCATTCTTATATTACATATTATTATTCTACTTTAGGATTTGGATAATAAGCTTCCTAAATAATTTTGGTTTTTAAATCAAAAGTAGATACCATTTCCCTTTGCTTTCTCTCCATAAAGGCAGAAAAGGAAAGAAGGAAGGAAGGAGTGAGTTAGAAAGGGAATAGAAAGAAATGGAGAGAAGAAACAGGAGGAGAAAGAAGGAAGGGAACTTTCTTAGTATGTTTAAGAACATACTATGACATTGATATTGAACTGATGAGAGAGTTAGTGCCAAGTGATGAGAGAGAAAGTCCTTGGAGGGGAATTGAATGTTTGTTACACTGCTTTCTGAGACTTGGAAAGCAAAAATATACATACATATATGTGTATGTATATGTATATGATGTATACATATACATATGTGTGTACATGCAAATGTATATGTATTATGCATGTATATGTGTTCAATGTTTATTTGTATGTGTGTATGTTTGATTTATATGATGTACATGGTGTATGTGTGTGCATGTGCATGTATATGTATATGAATGTGTATATATATATGTATATATTTAATGTATATGTATGCATAATACTGGTATACCTGCATCCTATATACTGACCTTACTTCTGTTCTTATCTTTGTATTTATCCCAAAATAGAAACAAACTTATAACTCTGCTTCCATATCTTTTATAAAGACCCCTGAGCACCGCATTAACCTTAGCATTCATCATTTTTTGCTGATATTTGCAATCTTAACGTCATTGATCCCGTTTATTAATGAGCAGGCAAGATCACGACTTAAAACAGTAAAAATGGTCCTTTTATTCCCAATTGACAAATATTATCTTGAATACATCTAATCTGAGCCTATAATTCCACACTAACATTGGCTGCTTTGTAATCTGGGTGTCAATGTTACCAGGTTTTAAAATGAAAATGTCCCTGGGATCTAATGCTGGGGCACTCAGTGAAAAGTGGCTGTATTACATTAACATCTCCTAACACTTTGCCCATATTGTTTTTGTGGGATAGAGTTTGTAGGAGAGAAACAGAGGAATGATATGCAAGGAAAAGTCGTAAATAAGAAGTTGTTGTACATATGGTGACTACAAAATAGAAATCTTGAGGGATGAGAACATAAAGACTCAAGAAAGCAAAGATTAGAGAGGCATAGGACCAGCATATTTGTAAACCAAGATCTGCTGCTGGTAGGGTTAACATGTCATGAAAGTTTTCTCATCTCTTTCATTTATAGCTATTTCTAAAGGTCATAGTTGATTCTGATTATGGATCTCTAACAATTCATTGATGCTTAGAGAGTTGTTAAATACTAGAATGAGGTACAAGTGCTTGATTTTAAATAGTGGGATCCCTGTGCCACAGAACTCCATATGAAAATACCATCAGGAGAGAGAGCTGGCCTCCCAGGAGTGCCAACACACCTATGAGCACGGGTAAGACCACCACTTATTCTCAAATTCCTGGCCCAAGAGGAAGCCACGCAGAGCTGTCTGCATACAGGAACCAAGGGACAGCCAGGGACAGGATCCTTTCAGTTTCTGTCTGCACCTTGGAGCAGACCCTGTGAAACATCTCTCCATACTCAAATTCCTCCCAAAGAGAACTGGTCTCCCAGGACTAATGACACACAGGCTTTCAGGAAGGACATACCACAGTCAGAGATAGCAAGACCAGCTAACACCAGAGATAACCAGATGGTGAGAGACAAGGGCAAGAACATAAGCAACAGAAACCATGGCTACTTAACATGATCAGAAACAAGTTCTTTCACTACAGTGACCCCTGGAAACCACAACATACCAGAAAAGCAAGACTCTGACTTTAAGAAGGACATAAAATAACTCCCATAAAGAAATACAGGAGAACATAGGTAAACAGCTAGTAGCAATTAAGAGGAAACACACACAAAAAAATCCCTTAAAGAACTACAGGGAAACACAACCAAACAGGTGAAAGAATTGAACAAAACCATCCAGGATCTAAAAGTAGAAATAGAAACAATAAAGAAATCACAAAGGGAGATAACCCTGGAGATAGAAAACCTAGGGAAGAGATCAGAAGTCATAGATGCAAGCATCACCAGCAGAATACAAGAGATAGAAGAGAGAATCTCAGTGGCAGAAAATACCATAGAAAACATTGATACAACAGTTAAAGAAAATGCAAAATGCAAAAGCTCCTAACCCAAAACATCCAGGAAATCCAAGACACAATTAGAAGACCAAACCTAAGGATAATAGATATAGAAGACAGTGAAGATTCCCAAGTTAAAGGGACTACAAAATTATAGAAGACAATTTCCCTAACCTAAAGAAAGAGATACCCATAGACATAAAAGAGTCCTACAGAATTCCAAATAGATTGGACCAGAAAAGAAATTCCTTCCATCACATAACAGTCAACACACAAAATGTACAAAACAAAAAAAGAATATTAAGAACAGTAAGGGTGAAAGGTCAAGTAACATATAAAGGCAGACTTATCAAAATTACACCAGACTTCTCACCAGAGACTGTGAAAGCCAGAAGATCCTGGGAAGATGTCATACAGACCCTAAAAGAAAACAAAACTGTCAATTAACATAGATGGATAAGATATTCCATGACAAAACCAAATTTGCAGAATATCTTTCCACAAATCCAGCCCTACAGAGGATAAATAGATGGAAAACGCTAATACAAGGAGGGAAACTACACCATAGAAAAAGCAAGAATGTAATCTTTCAGCAAACTCAAAAGAACAAAGCTACAGAAACATAAAAAATAACATCAAAAATAACAGGAAGCAACAATCACTATTCCTTAATATTTCTTAACATCAATTCACTCAATTCCTCAATAAAAAGACATAGACTAACAGACGGGATATTTAAACAGGACCCAGCATAATGCTGCATACAGGAAACTCACCTCTGTCTCAAATACAGACACTACCTCAGAGTAGGGCTAGAAAACAATGTTTAAGGCAAATTATCCTAAGAAATAAGCTGGAGTAGCCATTCTAATAATCAATAAAATCAACTTTCACCCAAAAGTTATCAAAAAGGATAAAGAAGGATACTTCATACTCATCAAAGGAAAAGTCTACCAAGAAGAACTCTCAATTCTGAACATCTATGCTCCAAATACAAGGGCACCCAAATTAATAAAAGAAACTTTACTAAAGCTCAAGGCACATATTGCACCTTACACAACAACAGTGGGAGATTTAAACACTGCACTCTCATCAATGGACAGACCATTGAAACACAAACTAAAGAGAGACACATTGAAACTAACTGAAGTTATGTAACAAATGGATTTAACAGACATTTATAGAACATTTCATCCTAAAACAAAAGAATATACCTTCTTAGCATTTCATGGTACCTTCTCCAAAACTGACCACATAGTTGGTCACAAAACAGGCTTCAACAGATACAAAAAGACTGAGATAATCCCATGCATCCTATCAGATCACCACACACTAAAGCTGGTCTTCAATAGCAACACAAAACAGAAAACCCACATACACATGGAAGCTGAACAACACCCTACTAAATGATAGCTTGGTCAAGGAAGAGATAAATAAAGAAATGAAATACTATAGAATTTAATGAAAATGAAACCACAACATACCCAAACTTATGGGACACAATGAAAGCAGTGCTAGGAGGAAAACTCATAGCTCTCAGTGCCTCCAGAAAGAAACTGGAGAGAGCATACACTAGCAACTTAACAGCACACTTGAAAGCTCTAGAACAAAAAGAAGCAAATACACTTAAGAGGAGTAGATGGCAGGAAATAATCAAACTCAGGGCTGAAATCAACCAAGTAGAAACAAAAAGAACTATACAAAAAAATCAACAAAACTAGGAGCTGGTTCTTTGAGAAATTCAACAAGATAGATAAAATCTTAGTCAGACTAACCAGAGGGCACAAAGACAGTATCCAAATTAACGTAATCAAAAATGAAAAGGGAGATACAATAGAAACTGAGGAAATTAAAAATAAATCATCAGATCCTATTACAAAAGCCTATATTCAATAAAATTGGAAAATCTGGATGAAATGGACAATTTTCTAGACATATACCAAATACCAAAGTTAAATCAGGATCAAATAAACCATCTAAACAGTCTCATAACCCCTAAAGAAATAGAAGCTGTGCTGTGTATTCTCCCTTGGAGATGGAAAGATTTTTGTCTAATTAGGAACTTTTCACAATTTCCTTTCTTAGAGTATTTCATAAGATTTTTTTCTACTTCTATCATAATCCAAATAGATTTTATAAACCAATGGCCTGCATGTTACTTTTAGCTTCAGAATATATCATGAATATTTCAGAGGCATTTAACTATTATAAATTATTTTGATGACTTAAAAAAGTCAATACTGAACTGTATTTTTTAAAATAAATTTTATTTGTTTGGAAAAACCAATAACTACAAGAGAGAAACATGACATGCAAATACACCCAAGATGAAATGAATGGAAATCCTTGTAATTTTAACCATAAAACTAAATGTGTTTCTTATTATTTTAAAAAAATAAAAAATAAATAAAATAGTGGGATCATCAGGAAGAAAGAAATTGCTAAATAATGATTTTCAGAATGGTAGGATGAGACAATGTTGATCAGTACTCAGTTTAAAACACTATGAAAGGGTAAAGAATGCGAAAGATAAAGGGAGACAAGAGGAAAGTTAATTGGTCTTTATTAGCCAAACTAGAGGATGATGAAGGTAGCAGAACAGAAATGAATTGCTCTAACTGTAACAGTTCTGGGTTTGATGCAGCAGGGAGCGCTAACACAGGCAGTGCAGAGAGGATAGGGAGACCATAGCAACCATGAGGTGGAATTAGAAGCTCAAAGGAAACCTAAATTGGTTTTCTAGTAGAAGAGGGAGCTCCAGGATGTTCTTAAGGAAGTAAATGGTATCAACAGAGAAACTTTTTCTCCAGTGAACTTTTCTTTAACCCTTTCTTTCTCTTATGAAAAAAAAATATTTTTTCTTATTCTGAACAACTAATGGTGCTTGTTTGCCTTCTATACTTACATGGACCTTTTCTGTACCATTTACCATAATTGGCTTCACATGGACCTGAGGCTACTATTCATCATAGATAGTCAGCTCTGCCTTACCTTAAAAAGAAGTTTAAGCTAGGCAGTGGTGGTGAACTCCTTTAATCCCAACACTTGGGGGGCAGAGGCAGGCGGATTTCTGAGCTCAAGGCCAGCCTGGTCTATAGTGTGAGTTCATTCCAGGACAGCCAGGGCTACATAGAGAAACCCTGTCTCGAAACCACCCCCCCACACACACACACACCAAAAAAAAAAAGCCATGGGAAAGGTAAATATGACCAAAATCATTTTCCTGTAGATAATACTATATAGCAAATCAATAAATCATTATAAAAATAAGAAAATAGCAGAAGTGCAAACTTAAGGGTTCTTTGGAGTCAGTTGTGTTAGATGGCATTTTGCTGGGGCAAACTTGTATGAAAGAGTTTTTCCCTGAAGTGGGCACAGATGAAAAACTAAGGCAGACTCATGAAGGAACATTTCACAGGAGCAGACACAGGAGAAAGGATGTTCTGCTAAAGCAAGCATATGAAAGGCCACACGATTAAGGATTCTTTGCTAACAACACACATGTATTGGTCCTGCCTTACAATACATAGTTGGGCTACATTTGTCAAGATGCCATAGAGTGAAACGCACCAAAACACTTCTCTGTTGGTGGACTGTAGTTTCTTCTTGCTTTCAGGGACTCAGACTGATTGGATGTATGTGCTGAGGCAAGACATGTGCTGAGGATGGTGCTGATGCAAGGCCGGAGGAGGACACATGATATTTGGAGGGTATAAATAACACTTGAAGAGTGACTGATAGAACTTGGCTTGCTGGTACACCTAGCTCTGCAATTCTTGTGGGTCAGCCATGAACTTCTCCTTGTGTTTGCTGACTGAGGCTTGGGCTGAGGCCTGGCTGTTTCTCCTAGGTCCTGCCACTGCTGTTGATGTGCTCACCCAACTCTACGGACACTGGACTGCTGGCGTATCTGTGAAGTGTTTGTGAGTGAATGAAACTTCTGCTGCCTGCTGACCTGTGAACTGAACTGCCGATTTCCAGACAACACAGATGGGAGATGCTCCAAAGAACCTTTCTAAACAGGTCCACTTCCCCAGTATCCTTTCTTTCCCACTACTTCTGGTGGGTGGTGGGCTACAAGGGAGGTTCAAGCATTTAAGAACCATCATTAAAAATAAGGTTTGAAAAAAATTAAAGTTACAAATAACCATAGGAGAAGGTCAGTGACTCTAAGAGTCTCACTTCTCCAAATGAGATAAGCATACAAATGAACCACATTTTCAATTAAACATGACTATTAGTCTATGATGTATTTAAAAGGTTAATGATATCTTTCTCAATGCACCTTTTATTTTCCAGTTATTGTTCCTTTTCCAAACCTCTCACACACTCATTTTCTTTGGTTGACTGGTTGGTGAGTTGGTTAGTTAGTTGGTTGGTTGGTTGGTTTGCTAGGTGGTTTGGTTTGGTCTGGTTTTTGGTTCGCTGGTTGGTTTGGTTTGTTTGTTTGGGTTTGTTTGTTGTTTAGTTGGCTGGTTGACTGTTTGGTGGGTTGGTTGGTTTGGTCTGGTTGGTTGGTTGATTGGTTTGGTTTGGTTTGGTTTGGTTTGTTGATTTGTTTGTTTTTTTGGTTTGGTTTGGTGGGTTGGTTGAATTGATTTGGTTGTTTTCCATGAAGTATAACATTCTGTTGGCTTTTTTCAGGGGCAAATTATGAATTTATTCTCTCAATGTTTTGAATGCTACCAAGCAGAGTATTTTCTCAAGTAAATTTTAGATCTAAATCCCTTGCAACATCAATAAAACCAGTATCCTTGGGGTCCTCTAGTCATTATTTCCATTAGTAAATAGTGCAAGGTCACTGGCCAGTGAAAAGTTGATTCATCTTTGCCAACACTCCAGGGCCTAACCAACCAATGTGCAGCACAGCCTAGTTCCCCTCTTCCCTTCCATCCATGCCTAAAATGAATTTGGTGAAACTTGATTACTTCAGGCTCATATTGTTTTGAAAATGAGTCTGGGTTTGTAAAAACTTCATGTAACAAATTTCTTTTTTGTAATTTCTTTTTATACCAACTTCTTTTCTCTCTGAATCATCCTATGGGGGCAGTTAATCTGTAACAATCCCACTTTCCCATATACCTTTCACCAACCTCAAAAGGAAGGTCAAGGTAATATTTACTTTCATAAAAGAGACACTGATGCAAGTAAGTATTGAGAGAAAAAATAGTTTCTCTGGGAGATGAAGATGGAAGTATCTTTTAGGAGAGGACACATGAGAATAGTGGTCTTTGGTAATCTCGGTATGAGCAGAGCAAACTTACAGGAATATACTAAGTGTGTTCAGAACAAACTGTTCTCTGTAATGTGTATTTCCAACTATCTGTCATTTCTTCTGAGGCCTCTTATCTTTTTTGATCATTAATGACATAGTTCAAAGATATTATAAAATTTACTTTTTAACTTAATTGATGTGGATTGAAACCCTGATCTACCCTATTGAGAATCCAGGGTTCCAGTCACGTCAGTTTATCTTACTGCCTTTATTTTAATTATTTTGCATATCTAACTCTTCTCTACAGGCCTATTTTGGTTAAGACCTAGTTTGTGATCAACATAATAAATTCAAAGAATTGAAAAGTATAAGGGTCATTCCACTGTTCTTTTAAAATTTTTTACTGTATTTTTATGATTTAATTTTTGTGTGTAGAGGGGTAGAGGGGGTCAAGGAAACATGCTCTATGGCACAGGGATGGAAGTCAGAGGACGATTTGCGGGAGTTAATTCTCTCCTTCCACTTCCACTATCAGAGTTCTGAAGGATCAACTCAGGTTGCCTGTCTTGGGGACAGCACCTTTGCCAGCTGACCCATCTCATTTTTTCATGCATTTGCTTATCTGTAATCAAGTTATATGCCCTGGTGTCTCTTCTTGACTTCCATCTCAGTTTGCATCTTCCTGGCCCAGCAGGACACAGCTGCTTCCACATCATTGCTCACTCTCTCACTCTTTCTAGGTGGTTCACAGTTAACCAAGGTGTCTATGGAATACTCAGTGCTACCAGGTTTGCCAGTAAGCCAGAGATTTAAGCAGATATGGAGTTCTTATCTTGTATTCTTCCTGGCTCCAGAGAATCTCCCAGTTTCTAGCTTCCCTGCTGCTTATAGTCCTTGCATCCTGACACTAATCTTTCTGTTGACTGAACTAAGCATGGCTACAGAATCCAGGCAGGTAAGAAAATAAAGAATCTCCTAGGGCTGATTCTGAGATACCTTGAGGTTCTAAAGTATATGATCATGTGCTAAATAGTGGAGTTACTCAGTGACAGATCATCTATGCAAAGGTACTCACATGAGATTACAATGAAGCTGAAAATACTACAGTTGCTTAGAGGCATCATAACACTACAACACAGTATGTTATTCCTATGAACAAACAAGCCTAATATGCTGACATGGCACACAAACATAGTGAATACAACTGTGTATGGTGCATGACACAGGACAATGAAAATAACTAAGTTTTTGAGTACATAGTCACTTTAGAATTCTATAATTATGTTGGAGTGTTCTCTTATAGGAAAAGTGTTACCACTAAAAAACATGCTATGCCACATGTACAGAAGGCTTATGTAGCTCACGTTAATGTATTTTTTTTTATGCTTTAGCACACCATTTTTTATTGTGACTGATTTGATCTTGTATTGCTTTGTTCTGTGTCCCCTCGATATACTAATCCCTCGGTTCACGTTGCCAGTAAGAAAACATGGGCTGAGATATATAGTAGGTATCACTATCTAGGCTCAGATAAATATACGTTATGATGCTCACAAGATGACAAAATCACCTAGGGATGCATCTCTCAAAATGCAGTCCCATCATTCAGTAACACATGAGTGTACTTACCTCTGGCTTCTGGCTGCTTTCCAATCACACCTCCCAAGGTTTTTCCACACTCCTGTTATATAGCTGTCAGCTAGCTATTTGGGCAGTTTATGCTCCATGTCTGGATCTCCTTGTTTTTCATGCTGTTCAGAGTTTCCTTTTTTAAATTCCCAGCTGCTTTTCAAGTCTGGATCTCTGATCTTTGTCACCTGGAGCCTGTTGCCATGTAGACAGCTGCACTGGAGAAGGATGGTACACTCAGATAAAGAAACAACACTCTATGCTCTCAGCCTGACAAATTGTAGTTTTATGAATCAATTGTGCTATCTCTGAATTGTTGTTTTTCTTACTTGTATCTTCAGTGCTTTTAAGTAGTTATTTCTTTCTTAGTCAGTATATTTTATATTCAGTGTTTTGTTGATATGAATAGCTCTACTCTCTTGTTTTTTTGAAGACTTTATAATATTTGTCGGATATAGAATGTGACAAGTATTTCTAGCTATCAAATCTGTATTGTGCCTCAATTTGATTAAATATCCTTTGTCATGATAATTATCTTAATTACATTCAGTTTTCACTTATAAATATTTCATCATAGATCTGAGGCATATTATGATTCCAGGAATCATAATTATTAAGATGATAATCCATAAGTATAAAATCATAAAAATCAAATAATCAACCACCAAAAGCTTAAATATTCAGTTATCTGTTGCATCTGATGCAACAAACTGAACTACAAAAGGAGACATGAGACACTGTTAATTTTAAGAAAGAGATTTCAGGTATAATAGGTAAGAAGATTTATATACAGACTGGTCCAAGTCTTATTTATACTCTTTGATAGTGAATGAGCATAATATTGTAGCGACCATGACTCCTACTGGTAAGCAAGGAAGTAATTTTGTCCTAACAATCAGTTTTTGAAAAGCTGAGATAATGTAATAAAGAAGGGGTTATAAGGAAAAGTACCAGTAAATTTAGGAATTTTATTTGGAAAAGGGGAGAGAGAAGATAAACAAAAGGAGGGATTTAAAAAGAGGGATTTTTCAATTCAAAATGAAACAGGAAAAAAGAGTGTACTTATACACTGCAATAGGGAATAAAATATCCTACTTCAAAGTCCTCAATTCTCCTCCAAAATATAGACTTTCTCTTCAAACTTTTTTGGACAATTTCCTGCCACCTAGAATTATTGTTGCTTATGAATCTAAAAAATGTTGTCTTGATGTCAAGAAAAAAGATAAGACTTAATTGTATTTGAGTAATATATTTCTCCAGAGACTCATAGAAACTTAATCAGATGATTTTCCAGCTGCATCTTTGGTGATCCAAGACCAACCCTTGCAGTGTGACAGTCACATTTCCAAGTGTTGCAGGCAGGCAGAGACAGATACAATCTGAGGTTGGATTGTACTTAGAGTCCCACATCAACATAAGCAGGAAAGTGTAAGCATTATTCTGAGACTGAGGGAATGGCTGATCTGTAGCCAGTAATATCAAATAGAATAGGGAGCCTCAGAACTATGTGAGATCGTAAAAGAGAGAAAAATCTAAGAAACTCCCTTGGAAGGTTACCGGAGAGAAATCAATATAGCAAGCACATCTACAGACACATAATTTATTGAACCATCCAAGTCTTTCTTAGAAGAAGAGTTCTGGACCCACCACAACTAAATTGTATTAGGTCCCTTTCTTGGATTTGCACCTAAGATCTGATTCACTGGTGTCTGGAGATCTAAGATAGCTGAAAAAAATTGTTACTCTAAGGAAGTAGAGAAGTTTTAAAAATTAAATTCCATGGCTCTGAAGAGAATATATTGCTGAAATATTATACCAGTGGTAGTTCTCAGAGACCTGAGACCCAGAGATTGTAACAGATGTTATAAGTTTTACCTTGAGATTTGAAACTGTAGACTTTCTTTTTGAAGATTGAATGTCTGGGAGCCATAAAGATATTCTGCAAGACACAAGGTTCATTGCATGGCTTATAAAACTGTGCCATGCCCTATGTGGTACTGAAATTCAAGGATCTTAGTTGGTAAGACACACAGCTAAACAGAGGATAGTTTGGAGAGGAGATGTGGCAATGTCAAGTTACAGAAAAACAACAACAAAAGAGACAAAGGCAAAAAGAACAATGCAGCTTGTTGAGTGAAAGACATGAGTAGCAGATTGGAAATATCAAGGTATTAGGGCTTTGGAAAGGGGCAAGAAAGAGGATATAAAAAGAAATGCACAAAAATAACACACACACACACATATATATATATATATATATATTCTATTTTCCTTTATTAAATTTGATTTTTTTATTGTACAATATATTCACTAGTTTTTCTTTTTTCAAATCCTCTGAGATCCACCTACCCCATGTCTGCTCTAATCTGAAGTTACACCCTATCTGTTTCATTTTAGGCATCTAAAGAATAATAATAAAGAGGCTCAGGCCTCACAAGTGGCAGGGCAGCCAGGACAGGATCCTCTCAATCTCCATCTACACCTAGGAGTGACTGTGGTGGATCTACAGCCCTCTCTGCCCCTTCCCTGAAAGCCAAGAGCCTGCCTTCACAGAGTGCTTTAACCCATGGACTCGGGTGAGATCCTCCATTCTCTCTCCAGTGACTTTCTAAGGCGGGACCAGTGGGGTGGCATGGGCCTCACAAGTGGCAGAGCAGCCGGGACAGGATCATCTCAACCTCTGTCCACACCTAGGAGGGACAACAGATACACAGCACTCTCTGCACTTTTCCCACAAGTGAAGATCCTGTCTACAGGGTGTGCTATGACCCCAGGACTCTGGACAGACAACTGATCCACAGCCATCTGCACCCTGGTTTTACCAGAGGAGAGCTGATCTCCCAGAAGTGCTGACACAGGCTTACAGACCCAAAGGAGGACCAAGCTCTAGTCAGAGACAGCAAGAACATCTAACACCAGAGATCAACAGATGGCAAAAGGCAAATGCAAGAATCTTACCAACAAAAACCAAGATGACTTGCCATCATCAGAAACTTCATCCCACCATAGCAAGTTCTGGAAATGCCAAAACACTGGAAAAGCAAGATTTGGATCTAAAATTATATCTCACAATGGTGCTACAGGAATTTAAGAAACACATGAATAACTCCCTTAAAGAAATACAGGAGAACACAAGTAAAGAGGTGCAAGCCCTTAAAGAGGAAACAAAAAAATCCCTTAAGGAATTACAGGAAAGAACAAACAAACAGGTGAAGGAATTTAGCAAAACCATCCAGGACCTAAAATGGAAGTAGAAACCGTTAAGAAATCACAAAGAGAGACAACTCTGGAGTTAGAAATCTTAGGAAAGAAGTCAGGAAACAGATGCAAGCATCACCAACAGAATACAAGAGATAGAAAAGAGAATCTCAGGCACAGAAGATACCATAGACAACATTGACACAACAGTCAAAGAAAATGCAAAATGCAAAAAGTTTCTGACCCAAAACATCCAGGAAATCCAGGACACAATGAGAAGACCAAACCTAAGGATAATAGGAATAGAAGAGAGTGAAGACCTCCAACTTAAAGGGCCAGCAAACATCTTCGACAAAATTATAGAAGAAAACTTCCCTAACCTAAAGAAAGAGATGCCCATGAACATACAAGAAGCCTATAGAACTCCAAATAGACTAGACTAGAAAAGAAATTCCTCCCCCCACATAATAGTCAAAACAACAAATGCACAAAACAAAGAAAGAATACTAAGAGCAGTAAGGGAAAAAGGTCAAGTAAAATATAAAGGCAGGCCTATCAGAATTACACCAGACTTCTCAATAGAGACTATGAAAGCTAGAAGATCCTGGGCAGATGTCATACAGACCCTAAGAGAACACAAATGCCAGCCCAGGCTATAATACCCAGCAAAACACTCAATTACCATAGATGGAGAAACCAAAGTACTCCATGACAAAACCAAATTCACACAATATGTTTCCACAAATCTAGCCCTTCAAAGGATAATAAAGGGAAAACTTCAACACAAGGAGGGGAACTACATCTCTGAAAAAGCAAAAATGTAATCTTCCAAAAAAACTGAAAGAAGATAGCCACATGAATGGAATTACAACTGTAACAACAAAAATAACAGGAAGCAACAATTACTTTTCCTTAATATGTATTAATATCAATGGACTCCATTCCCCAATAAAAAGACATAGACTATCAGACTGGTTACATAAACAGGACCCAACATTTTGTTGTATACAGGAAACCCTCCTCAGTGACAGAGACAGACACTACTTCAGAACAAAAGGCTGGAAAATAATCCTCCAAGCCAATGGTCCCAAGAAAAAGGTTGGAGTAGCCATTCTAATATTGAATAAAATCGACTTTTACCCTAAACTGATCAAAAAGGACAAGGAGGGACACTTCATATTCATCAAGGGTCTGATCTACCAAGATAAACTTTCAATTCTGAACTTCTATGCTCCAAATCAAAGGGCATCTACATTCATAAATGAAGCTTTACTAAAGCTCAAAGCACACATTGCACCACACACAATAATAGTGGGAGATTTCAATACCCCACTCTCTGCAATGGACATATCATGGAAACAGAAACTAAACAAAGACACAGTGAGAGTAACAGAAGTTATGAAACAGGAATTTAACAAATATCTATAGAACTTTTTATCCTAAAACAAAAGGATATACCTTGTTCTCAGCACCTCATGGTACCTTCTCCAAAATTGACCATATAATTGGTCACAAATCAGGCCTCCACAGATACAAGAAGATTGAAATAATTCCTTGTATCCTATCAGATCACCATGGACTAAGGCTGCTCCTCAATAACAATGTAAACAATAGAATGCCCACATACACATGGAAGCTTAACAACACTCTACTCAATGATAACTTGGTCAAGAAAGAAAATAACAGAGAAATTAAAGACTTTGTAGAGTTTAATGAAAATGAGGCCACAATATACCCAAACTTATGGGATGCAATGAATGCAGTCCTAAGAGGAAAATTAATAGCTTTAAGTGCCTCCAAAAAGAAACTGGAAAGAGCGTACAACAGCAATTTGACAGCACATTTGAAAGCTCTAGAACAAAAAAAAAAGCAAATTCACCCAAGAGGAGTCAAAGGAAGGCAATAATCAAACTCAGGGCTGAAATCAACCAAATAGAAACAAAAAGAACTATACAAAGAATCAACCAAACCAGGAACTGGTTCTTTGAGAAAAATCAACAAAATAGATAAACCCTTAGCCAGGCTCACTAAAGGGTACAGAGACAGAATCCTAATGAACAAAAACAGAAATTAAAAGGGATACATAACAACAGACACTGAGGAAATCCAAAAAATCTTGAGACCAACTACAAAAGCCCATACTCAACAGAACTGGAAAACCTGGATGAAATGTACAGTTTTCTAGACAGATACCAGGTACCAAAATTAAATCAAGACCAGATCAATGATCTAAACAGTCTCATTTCAGCTAATGAAATAGAAACAGTTATTAATAGTCTCCCAACCAAAAAAAGCCCAGGACCAGATGGTTTTAGTGCAGAGTTTTATCAAACCTTCATAGAAGACCTAATACCAATACTCCTCAAACTATTCCACAGAATAGAAACTGAAGCCACAATTACTCTTATACCAAAACCACACAAAGACCTAACAGAGAAAGAAAACTTCAGAACAATTTCCCTTGTGAATATAGATGCAAAAATACTCATTAAAATTCTTGCAAACCAAATCCAAGAACACATCAAAATGATCATCCACCATGATCAAGTAGGCTTCATCCCAGGGGTGCAGGGATGGTTCAATATACGGAAATCCATCAACATAATTCTCTACATAAACAAATTCAAAGGAAAAAACTATATGATCATCTCATTAGATGCTGAGAAAGCATTTGACATAATCCAACATCCCTTCATAATAAACGTTTTAGAAAGATCAGGAATTCAAGGCCTATACTTAAATATAGTAAAAGCAATATACAGCAAACCAGTAGCCAACATCAAACTAAATGGAGAAAAACTTGAAACAATCCCACTAAAATCAGGAACTAGACAAGTCTGCCCACTCTCTCCCTACCTATTCAATATTGTACTTGAAGTCCTAGCCAGAGCAATTAGACAACAAAAGTAGATAAAAGGGATACGAATTGGAAAGGAAGAAGTCAAATTATCACTATTTGCTGATGATAGTATATTTAAGTGACCCCAAAATTCCACCAGAGAGCTCCTAAACCTGATAAACAACTTCAGCAAAGTAGCTGGATATAAAATTAACTCAAGCAAATCAGAGGCCTTCCTCTCCATAAAGAATAAACAACCAGAGAAAGAAATTAGGGGAAAAAAACCTTCAAAATTGATACAAATACTATAAAATACCTTGGTGTAACTCTAACTAAGCAAGTGAAAGATCTGTTTGACAAGAACTTCAAGTCTCTGAAGAAGGAAACTGAAGATCTCAGAAGACGGAAAGATCTCCCATGCTCATGAATTGGCAGGATTGATATAGTAAAAATTTCCATCTTGCAGAAGGCAATCTACATATTCAGTGAAATCCCATCAAAATTCCAACTCAATTCTTCACAGACTTAGAAAGAGCAATTTCCAAATTCATCTGGAATAACAAAAAA
>JADRCD010177390.1:0-35508 GCA_019843815.1 Montemys delectorum
TGTGTGTGTGTGTGTGTGTGTGTGTGTGTGTGTGTGTGTGTGTTTGCAACCGTGTGGGCACATGTGCCTGTGTGCACATGCATGTGGAGGCCCATGATGGACATCAAGAATCATCTTCAGTCAGTCATCCACCTTCTGCGTTGAGGAAAGGTCTTTCAATCAAACCCAGAGCTTGCAGATAAGGTTAATCTTCCTAGCCAGCTTGCTCCTAGGACCCCTATCTCTGCCATCCATATCCAGACAGCATTTGTATGGGTTTCTGAGATCTGAGCTCTGGTATTTATGCTTACCTAACAAGTGTTCTAAGAACTGAGAATCCCCACCCCACCCCACCCCCAGCTCCCAGGCTACCTGCTACCTGAAACAATTACTAAGGTCCAACACATACAGAAAAAAATGTCATAAACATACAGCTCATGAGCTTCGCCATAGAATACATCTGTGCAATCAGTGCCCAGGGCAGGGGACAGGGCCTTACCAGTACCCTGAAGTGCCTACCCTACTGTAGGGCATATTCATGGCTCTACCCCAGCACAGTGACTCTTCAGCAGGCTTTTGAAAGAGAGGGAGGTACAAGTCAGGAAGTGGCTGCTGGAAGGGATACTTGTTCTGGGAATTGGCTACAGATAACTCTTCTCAGTGAAAAGATTGGCAAGTCTACTGCTGTGGACTTTGGTTTTCTGGGTTCTGGCTATCTGGGCTAAATCCAGAGTCTTGAATATCTAAGCCAAGACTCTGACCAGAAATGGCAGCATGTTCCAGTGTGTCCACGATAATAAGATTTGCCAGTAAGAAGTCTCGTTCATAAGCATAGGGTTCTCCCGGCTTCCCTGGGCTGTGGAACACCCTCCTCTCTCATAGCTCACCTCTCGTCTCAGCCTCAACCCCCAGCTTTACTCTCATCTCTGAAGGTTTCTTTGCAAGAGCTGGGTGGCTGAAATCAGAAGAGAAAGGAGGTGTCCCTGGAGCAGAAAATACCCCCAGTAGTGTTCACACCAAATGGCAGACAGTTGTAACCTGACTCTATCACCAGGGGCTTGCCCCTTAGACTGATCCTCTTTCTTACTGGGTCTCTCTTCTAATCAATAGTAAATAAGGAGCCGACTACATCATTCGAAAGCCTTCACTTCTGCTCTTGGGGTCTGCAGCCTGTGGTGGGCTGGCTAAGAGGCAAGCCAAGTGAGGGACAGACTATGGCTGGGCATTGTCTTTGAAATGCATATCTAAATCCACATCTCTATGTGTGAGGAACAGAGAGAGGGTGGCTGCCTACTACTAATACTTGGGGTAAGTCAAACCCCGTGAGTGTGAGGCGTCTCCCACTGTCCTTAACGTACTTACCCTTGATCCGGGGGCTGCAGGTCTTGTGGGAGAAATGAAAGTGTCACACCTTCCTTCTGAAAATCCCACCAGGACATCATTCTCCTCAGACCACTTGTTCGTGGGGAAAACACAACTCAAGATCGGAAAGTAATTGGCTTTTTCACTGAGGGCTCCTAGTTTCCTTAGGGGCCATTAGCATGAAGAGATGAGATTTCTGAGAAACCTCTGACATGCAAGAATTCATCCCCCCCCACACACACACACACACACACACGGAGGGGGCAATAGCACGGTATATTTCTGCATCAAAACTTTGTGAGGTGTCTTTTTCTAACTACACTCTCAAAGTCTAATTCCAAGGAATGTAGACAAACCTGACCTGAGGCAATGTATGCATGTCCATGTTCAGGTAGGCTACACTATATACACAGGACACAAGTAGGCAGGGTCCTTGCTCAGGCTCTGAGGCACAAAGAGCCTCAGGCTACCTGCTGCTTGTCCCACCTCTCAGGGTCCTGGCACACTTCCAGAGGTGTTCCTGCTTCTTCCTCTGGGAATCCGGACACCGTCCTTTTGCTCCCGCAGTCTCCTTGGGCCCTGAACCCTTTCAAAGCATGTGAATCCATTTCCATGCTGGACCAGGGCAGCTAGGCAGCTGTGCTGGGGCTTGGAGAACTTATGAATATGGAAGGCAGAGAGGGCCAAGGGGATTTCTTGGTGTGGGAATGTAGTAAGAGCCAGCCTATCCTCAGACTCGCATCCCGCTATTGCATTTGTGGTGTTTCAGGTGCAGCCTGGGCAAAGATGTGTCTGGAATAACTCAGCTGGTTGAGGGAGAATGGCTTTGTGGGTACTCAGAGGAGAGCAGCCAGGGACCTTTCCAATGCACCCTGCCTGTTTCCCTCATAGATCACTCACTACTCATTGCCAGGCCCTCCTCTGGATGCCAAACCTGGAGCTGGCCCACAACCTTCTAAGGGGCTTCCAGTTGAAAAACCTAAATGTCCCACCTGAGTCTGACATCCACAGAGTCAAGGCTTTCTACAACTCGTCCATAAGCTGCTGGATCCTAGACGTTTCCAGTATGAGCAGTCCCCAGTAGGTAGACTGCAGGAGGGAAGCCTTCTCCCCTCCATCCTGCAACCCCAGTACTGCATACATACCCATGCTCTGTCTACAATACCGCTCACCTGGCTCTGAGTTCCCAAGTAGCTCTGTTTGGTTTTGACCTGGGATTTACTATCAATCTCCCAACACAAAAAGGTAAAGAGCAGGCTTGAAACCCCAGGAAATCCCCAAATCCTGTCTAGTCTAAACCTGTTCAGCTTCTCCCTGAGATGTTGTTTTCTAGGAGCCTGGGTTAGGACAAGCCTCTAGAGACCCTCAGGAGGCTCTTTCCCCAGCTCTGTGGAGCTTCCACAGGCGAGATGCCCAGAGCATTAGTGTATTAGTGTAGCTCCTCACTGGCATCAATACATGGCCCCTCATACCAAGAAGATGAGAGTCTTCCAGCAGCCTATAAAATCTAGTGGCTTTTTGGCTCAGCAGGGAGACTGACAATTACCATGTCAAAGCAAGAAGTCCTGAGATAATCCCTTAGGCAGTGCCAGGCAGTGCCAGGCAGTGGGACACTGTCCAGCACTCTGCCCTGCTCTATCTGCTCACGTGGTCAATCATTCATTTCCATAACTAGAATATTCCAAAACTCAAATGAGATTCCTGACCAGTAAAGGCTTATTGAACAAGATGATCCTGGCTGTTACATGCCGTGAAGCTTCCCCTCCCCCCATCATTGTGACAATAGAAAGCCCCGCCCCCCGGAACTGTATACTGGGGACTCTTGATAAAAAGAGTGCACACACTCCTGACTCATCCTTCAGCTCACATGAGAAAAAATGCTCTGCCTGGCTGCCAAAGCTGAACCTTGAGCCCAGTAGCCCTTGTCTCAGACGTGGCATGAGGTAGGGAAAGCGCCAGACGCTGCTGTGTTCCTGGCGACACAAGCTATCAATCTGGTCACTCCTCGAAGACAATGGCAGCTTAAAGTGCCAAGAATGTGGATTTTTGCTATGGTTGACACCCGGGGAGCTGAACTATTCCCACCCAACAGTGGGACTCCTGCCTTGGCTACAAAGTCCAACCAGGAGGTCAGTCTCACAAAGAAGCCCCTTGCCACATTCATCCCCACATCCAGCTGTACCCTGGTCCCAGCTCTCCGACTGCAGATGAGGGGTGGGGGTAGGGAGTGGCCAGCAGCTGGGGTACTGGGCAGACGCAGTGAGACCAGCCCCTCCTCCAGTCTATGAAGAGCTAGCACCCACATCCTGAAAGGAACATGTGATTTCTTAGGGAGGGTTGGGAAGGGTGGGAGTTCAACTAACACAACAGTAAAAAGTAAAGTTCTTAATGCCAAGAGGGCTTTAGCGTTTCTTTAAATTCCCAAACATTATTCTTTCACTCTGGGGCCACCTGATGGATGTTCCAGTCAGCCATAAAAAGTGTAAGTGATCCCTCTCCCAGGAATCTAGCCAATTTTGCTTTCTTTAATAGGAATGAAAGCGAGGGTTGTAAATGTCAAGTAGCTGATTGTGTGGCAACATCAACCGAACCCCGCATTCATGAAGGTCTGGGGAGGTTTTGTTCATTTAAATCGCCGGGTTCTGGGGTGAAACTTAAGATGTTCTGTCCATGTGAGGTGTTGGTATGAGTTTGACCAATTCCCACTCCAGTGAATTTGGAGATCCGAGTGTGAGATCTGCTCGTGTGTGTGTGTGTGTGTGTGTGTGTGTGTGTGTGTGTGTGTGTGTGTGTATTGAAGACCTTGCAAAACTTAGTTATGCAGATTCTGTTTATGGTCCCCAAATGGACTTTGTGCCTTCAACTTAGAAAGTTCACCATCAACTGAGATGATAAATACAGATACCCCAGGGAAAGACCAGGTGGAAACTAGCCAAGGACTACTTGCCAGCCTGATGCCACTCCCACTGAATTCTGGGAAGATGAGCAGCTGTATCCTGGAGCTCCCTGAGACATCTAAGGAGATGCTACCATTCAGCTCTCCTTAGCCACCACTGACTGTCAGAATGCTTGCCTGCCTGCCTGCCTGCCGAACACCTGGCCCAAAAAATGGCCCTGCCAAATGCCAGCAGGTGACCTTTGAAAGAACCAACTCTTTCAACTACAAATCTAGCTGTGCTGTGACAACTGGCAGGTCCACATTACAAAATGAACCCCGTCCTGTGGTCATGCTCTCCTGTCCTCATCCCTGGGTGGAGGGTCTAGTACATGTCTGATTACAGAGGAGGAGGGGCTTGATGTTAGGAGATGTATTTAGTTCTTGTTCTCTCTGTGTGTCTGTGTGTCTATGTGTCGTCTATTTCTCCCTCCCCCTTGTGTGTATCTGTGTCTTTCTGTCTCTCACTGCCCCCCCGCCCCGTGTGTGTGTATGTATGTCTGTCTGTCTCCCCTCTCTGTCTCTGTCTCTCTGTGTCTGTCTCTGTCTCTCTCTCTCTCCCAGGCCCCTAGGTAGAGGCAGATACATTCTGCATGTTTATAGCCTTTATTCCCTTTCTCTCTGTCTGTCTCTCTGTCGCTCTATGTCTGTCTCTCTGTCTCTTTGCCTCTCTGTCTGTCTCTGTCTCTCTGCCTCTCTCTCTGTCTCTCTGTCTCTGCCTAGCCTGGATTCACTCTCTCTCTTAAGCCCTTCGGACCTTCCTTCCATTCTCTCTTGGGAGCCAGTCAGCCTGAATCACTTGCCACAGGTTAGAGCTACCTCAACATAGATTATGAAAAGAAACTGGAGACTTAAGCAGTTTCAGGCTAGGCCACAGACAAGCTTAAATACCTCCATAGTATGCTTGAGTTAAGGTCATAGTAAGTGGTCCACTTAGCAGCCCTAAGACTCATCTTTGGGTCACCAGATGGCATGACTTTGGAGACATTCATCTGTGTAGATTTGGGGACCATAAGGTGTGTGTTTCACGACTCTCTGGAATTCTTAGGATTTTGTGGCTCTGTCACCTCCATCCGAAGAATTGCATCACGTTAGTGAAAATGTATCCAAAAGATAAGCCCATTGGTTGTGGCATTTATTGTTAATTGAATTTGCTTAGAAATGGCAGCTGAAAGATTGTTAATGTTCACAAATTTACATCAAGTTAAACATCTGCTCCTCTTAAGCTAAACTCCAGCAAAGTCGCTGTGCCGCATGAATTAGATCTGGGAACAAAATGCTTCTTGCTCTTTGCACAGCTTAGTGGTTTCAAAATAGACCTCAGAATGACACATGGCAACCGAGGCTGAGATAACACAGCCACTCGGGTGGGAATGTTGGCGCCAGACGCTTACATAAAATTTCTGCTTTAGCGATAAAGATCACAGAACTGCTAAGGCCAAATGTGGCGGTTGGGATGTGGAGCCCGGGCAGTGATTTTGGAGGGAGAGGAGAATCCTTGTGAGGAAACCAAAGGGCAGACATAAGGATAGAGTCCCACCCTGTCTCTCAAGACCCCTCTGGGGGTGCGGCCAGGTACAGTACTGAGACCCCAAGCTCTAGTTACAGGTTACCCTGCCAGGTGAAAGACAGCTGTATTCCAGTAGGTGTGACCCCTGTGTGGTTACTGAAGCAATGGCCTCCATACTGCTTGGGAAACGTGCTCTGTAAGCCCCGGGGCCCCTTTAGCACAGCCCGGCAGACGCTACTGCAGTCCTTCCTTCCCTGTGTCCCTCTGTGTTATTTATGTTCCTCACTGCTGAGACAAAATACCAGACAAGAAGTGACTTAAGGGAGAAGGGGTTTATTTTGGCCACAGTTTGAGGATACAGTCCATCTCAGCAAGAACTCGAACTATATAACCACCTAGTGTCCCCCAGTCAGCGAACCCCAAGCCAGATCCCCAATCTCACACCTCTACCCCACCAGCGAGCCACCTCTCCCACTGATGCCCCATCTCTGAAGGGCTCCACAGTCTCCCAAATGGCGCCAATACCTGGGAGGCTGGGAAGGATGTCTCAGGTTCAGCCTGGACCTCCCTCCCTTTAGCTCTCTTTACTTCTGTCCATGAAAGAAAAGCTACTGCAGCGTGATGCTGGGTGGTCTAAATCCTATGTCCTCTCTCCAGGACGGTAGTTAAGATCATCTGAGTCAAGGGCTGACCAGTGAGGGACAAGACAGACAAAGGGAACTATCTCCAGCTGGACCCCATCAGGGCCAGGGCCTTCATAGCTACCTTGGGTCCCCCAAAGCCATTGGAACCTCATGATCTGGCTGGGTATAAAGCTCTCCCCAGGCCCACAGTGTCTCTGGGCTACTTTTCTGCTCATTTGCTGTGCAGAGCCCAGGCAAGGGAAGAGGTCTTTCCTAATGCTACTCAGAGCTGAGTGTACCCTAAATCTTCCTTAAAGGTCTACTACCCAAGCCACCCTGGATAGAAGAGGGAAGACATTTTCATGTGCTTCCTCTCCCAGGCTCTTTTCAGGGAGCCACCTTGGGCTCAACAGAAGAGATCCGTCTATATAAGCTAGTGTCCAAGCTTCCTGTGGCTGGCCACCCTCAACCTGCCCCCAGGATAGCCATCCTTGAGGTCACTCTGTAGGGGCAGCAGTGAAGACTTTGGGGTGTCCTCCGGGTGAGGTAGGCCCTGGCATTCCTAGGAAAGTTTGGTTGTCCATGAACAAAGCCACAAGCCCCACACCCAGGAGTCATCCCCCTGCATCCACACTGCACTCAGGGAGCTGACATGATGGAGGACTGGGCCCACCATCTACAGATTTCCACCCTTCCCCTACCATTGTGACACCATTCGCCCCTCGACCTCCCTTCCCCACAGAGGAGACTGCATAAAGTTAACAGATGTTTAACACCTAGCTCCCACCTGCAATTAGGCCAGTAGGGAACTAATGGGAGCCGGCTGGTTAGCAGAGGATGTATGAGCACTGAACTGAAGGCTGGGAAAGGGCTGTGATGAACCAGTGGGGTAGTGGGGAAGGAGCCTGGTTAAACAGAGCAAAGTACAGAGAATGAAGTGGGAGAGGGCTCACTGAGGGCCTGAGGGAAAATAGCTCCAGTGAGGAGAAGGAGGCAGCATCTCTCACACATACACATACGCACTCACATGCATGCATGCACACACACACATATGCACACACTCACACACACATCACAAACTCACAGGCATACATGCACACACATATGCACACACACATCACACTCACACATATGCACACTCACTTACACACATGCACGCACATGTGCGCACACAGATGCGCACACACACATGCTCTCACACACTCACATATGCACACACATACATCATACAAACATCATACACACAGTTCGCATTCACATGCATGTATGCACACATCATACACACACACACACACACACACACACACACACACACACACGTTCCTCACCATGTCCATGCATGCACTCTTAGAACATGGGCTTCTTGTTGTCTGTCCGCCTCACCCTCTTCTTACCTTGTGGTGCTCCCCTTGACCCTCCGGAGCCCACCCACCCCTCCTACCCCCCAGAAATGAAACTTCACCTGCCAGGGAATGAAGACGGTTCCTTTGAGACCCAGTCTGGCAGAGGCCACGTGGCTGATGGAATCTTCACAGTTCCTCCCCTGCTTCCCTTTGTCTTGAAGTAGCAAGCATCCCTCTGACGGACACTTAATTCTGGAGGCAACTCCTGCTTCCTCTCCCCTCTGCTCAAAATATTAAATGCGGCTCAGTCTGCGCTCCTGCGATGATCATCTCCCTTGGTGCGGAGGGAGCGAGGCCAGAATGGGAACACTTTAGAATCTTCAAAGAGGGACAATTATTGAGGGAGCCAGATTAATGAGGTGTCATGACAACTTAGCCAGATCTGCAACTGACCTTTCTCATAGAGAACGGTCTTGATAAATGCAGTTCATTACCAAGTTCTGACAGGAAAATAGGGACACACTCTGGGCTCCTCAGTCCGCTGATCAATATTTTATCTACCAAAGAAAGCCTGGTATAGTTCCAGGAGGATCCTGGAACTAACTGGACAACCTCTGTTGTGTGGGGGACCCTAAGCCTGACAGGAAGTGGCTTGGGTACCTTCTGACAGCCAATCAGGTGCTGAGAGGTCCCTGGAAATGAGAGGTGCGGAAATGGCCCTGGGTAGAGAAAAGGAGGGGGGAATATCCAAGATAGCTTCCTCATTCCATGGGTCTATATGCATAGGGTTAGTTGTCAGTTATCTCAGAGAAGGGGACAGAAATGAATGAGCTGCATCCCTCCTCACTGGGGGCAACCTGCCAGTGTCATTAAAAGGATACCTCAGGCCTGGGTGGCCATATGCACTAGCAAAGTCCTGTCATGTTGTTATGTCATGATGCTCTACGATGTTCAAGGCCTAGGTAGGGCCTCCCCCGAACCTTGTGTCAAGCTTAGGTGGTCCTCAGGCTCCCTAGGCAGTGCTCACAAGAGCTGTTGATGTTGGCTACTTTTCTCATTGCTGAGACAAAATTGACTGAAGGACAATGTGGTTTAGGCTCACAGTCTGAAGGTATGCCCATCATGGTAAGGAAGGCACAGGGACAGAGCATGGGGTACCTGTCATATTGTATCCACACTGCAGAGACAGGTGGATGCTGGTACTCAGCTAGCTTTCTCCTTTTTTTTTTTTTTTTTTCCCCTCTCTTTTTATTTAGGCTCCAGCCCATGGGATGGTACTACCCCCATTCAGAGTTTAACTCTTTGGAAACTCCCTCACATACATCCCCATAAGTATCTCTCCTAAGTGATTCCAAATCATGCCAGTTTGACAATGAAGATGAAGCATCATACAGGTCAAGTTTAGCAGCCTGTGACATTTATGTTCTGAAGTTGCATTGCCCCAGGCTGGCCCAAGAAGCCTTGGCGATGGACTAGAGAGGGGTGGGTAGTAAATACCCAAGCCTCTAAACCTCCAGGAACCTTACCCTGCAAGGAGCCTGTGTGCTGAAGCCCAGGCTAACACTGGACCCTGCCCTGGTCCAAAGAGGTCACATACCCTCCCTTCCAGGAACCCTAGGCAGAGGCTGGCATAGCTTCTGGTCAACTATGTTGACATCAGATGCAGAGAGTAGATAAATATAGATGATTGATTTTATTTTATTTTATTTTTTCTTTTGCTGGCAGGAAACTGTATAACTGAGGCTGGCCTCAAACTTGTGGTGATCCTTCTGCTCCTGACTCTCGGGCATTGTGATTTCCCTCCCCTGTCTTGATTTTATTTATTCATCTATGTGCATACCTGCTTATCTCTTCCATTGGTACATCATCCTCTTATCATGTGGATGTCAGGGGACAACTTTGTGGACTCCTTTTTCTCTTTCCACCTTCTTGCAGGTCCCAGAGATGGGACTCAGGTTGGCACATGATAAACTACATAGTTTGGAAACAGAGTTTGGAGCCTCAGGTAGACAGGTCTGGCAGATACAATAGTGTGCTGTGCCTTGGTGTGGTTGAGCCCCTCCTGACTGTCCCCATGAAAGGGGACATTGTGAAGGGACACACTCCCCAGAAACAGTCATGCTGGATCAAGCATGCCTCAAGGGAGAGAGCTCACCCTGAGACTGAACTGCAAGGCTGGAACATAGCATGGCATGGTGGCACAGAGCTGTAAGATCCTGTCGAGCCTTAGCTTACCAGAGACCCCCTGAGTGAACCACGTGGAGCCTGATTGATGCAAAACAAGAGGATTTTTACTCCAGTGCACTGGGGCTGTCCCAGACCCTAAGGACAGGAGGTGACCCCACACAACTTGTTCAGTGAGCTTTTATACAATTTTCAGGGCAGCAGCCTTTGGTCACAAAGTGATTGGTAAAACAGTATGAGTTTTTAAACTGATTGGTCTTCAGGGAATGAGGTGCCAAGGACTTCCCTTGTCTTAGGGTGGGCAAAGGTCCACCCTGCAGAATGTATCCCCACATGCAGGTTGGTTCTCACCCTGTGATCTGAGGAATATTAATTAGCCTTTCCCTTCCAGAGAGTTCCACTACCTTCCCAAAGTTCCTAGCTTATCTTATTAAGGAAATTCCTGGCCTCTGGGTGTTTTTCGGAGATGTCCTTGTTTACTCGGATCTTACAGAGCCACCAGGAGGGCATGTTTGCAGAAGCATCAAGAGTGTCCCTAGGAAGAGAGGGTAGACCTACAGACGCTAAAGTGATGGCCGCCATGGGTGCATAAACCCCTACACCTAGTTGGCTTTCTCTGCTATGTCCTCAGATCTTCCCAACATGTGGGGTTGAGAGCAGGGCTGGAAGAGTTCAGTTGACTCTGGGCAGATGACATAATGGTTTGAGTCTAGGCAGACTTCTCCATGCCACTCATTTAAAATGTGGCTGTTTGGTGTGTAAGACTCTCTGCCTAGTGCTCACAACAGCCTGGGGTCGGTTTCCCCGCACTGTAGAGGACTGGTGGACAGGTGGGACAAATCCTCAGGAGAGAAAAGGAAGAACAGGAGTTGGGAACATCAGGTTGCTGTGTCTGCCACCTCAGTTACTGAAGACACCAGCTTCCCAGTATGTAGTGCAGGCATCTGTCCCCAGGGAAACGACAGTGCCTCCAGTTCATGCACGGCATCCATGTGAATGAACATGTCTGCCAGCGCCCACCACGGCAGATTCCTCCTACTCCTACTCCACCCCACCCCACCCCCTTATTTCTGCTCCATTTGCCAGCACCAGACTTGACCCTCTTTGGTAGGAGTGATAGGCTGACGCAGGTAACACCTCCCTCTTTCCCCCAAAACATAGTTTTTTTTGAGAGAGAAAAAGAATCCAGCCACCGGACACATTCTTCCAGCCATATTGGCTTTGCCATGAGACCAGGGCATAGAGGCCATGCTCGTAATCCACAGCCATGAAGATCTAAAAGCGGGGTACACCAGCTTATGGACCCTAGGAGCTCTCCGAAATGGATCACCTGCCAGGCAAGAGAGGGATGTGAGCAGCTTGGGAGAGGGGGATGGGAGGGAGCCCCACTGCCAGAGCATGGCGACTCCCAGGGAGCAAATAGATTTGATTATATTGAACACAGCAATTGATTTTTTTTCTTCTAAATAAACACACAAAGGAAATAGTAATGGGCATTTGTTTCTGACAAGAATCAATTGACCCCAAATTGGAAGAAAATCTAGAAACACAAACAAGTACGGGGAAGGGTATCTGGGCCTCTCCAATGAGAGGGGGAAGGCAGGAGAGAAAAACAGCTCTTCACGTGGATCCCTACTCTCCCCATCGTGGTTCCAGCAACTGAAAGTGGGAGAGTAGTTATCAATCACTGAGCCTTGGCTCAGAGTAAAGATGTGTGCAACCATGTTAATTAACTCTCATAATATCCCCGCTGTGGGATGCACTGTTATCCCATTTCTCAGATGAAATCACTGAGGCCTGCATAACCTCTCCCAGGTTACACAACCTGGAAGCAGCAGAGCTGGGACTCACACAGCCAGGGGTCCCCAAACTCAAGCCTGTTCACTATCCAGCTGGCCCTGAGAGGTTAACCTGGCACCTTCAACTGGGGTTAGAATTCAAGGGAAGAGGCCCTGACCCCAGACAGTCCAGACCCAGCACCCCTTGATCTTCCCTGTAGAATGGAGGATTGGGAAGCCCACACCAGCCTTCCCCAGTCTCGACAAGGCCAGGCTCAGGAAGTGTTTGGTGCCCCCAGGCTGGGTGGGGAGCCAGAGCTGGCGGAGCACTGCTCTGTGACATCCCCATAGCCCCCTCTTTACTGGCTGTGCTCTGTATGGTGGCCCCATCACCGGGAGAATAAACCATGTCGTGTCACAGTGCATCACAGGCCTCATTTGCCAAAGAACCATGCAGTGTCGATGCGTTCAGCGAGCACAGCCGTGATAAAAGGCCTAAGACTAATGGGCTGTGTGCTCGCTTTAATCTCCTAAAGCCTTCTTTTGTTTCTTGGTCATGGACTTGTGTACACATGTTTGTTTTCAAGTAACCCAGCTCTGGGAGCGTACCTAATTACCTTAAGCAGGGATTATTAGCCCTGTTAACTAAAACTCCCTAATCTATGGGGCCAAGGATTCAAAAGCAGCCTTTAAAATGGGATTAAGACAGAAAGCGGACTGTGACAGAGTAGAATTGGGACTGGCTTCCCTCGCACTGTGGGACAACAGCTGCAAATGCCACTGGAAGAATCTTCCCAATTCCCCCTGGTTCATATATTATTGGTGTATGATATCTGGCTTAAATATCAGTAGGCTGGGTAAAGGGGGCAGATGGACACGTGAGCTGCGCCCCCCTCCGTGACGGTGGCACTGTTTACTGCACACTGAAAATGTCCCGACAATTGTTTATGACTGAGACAGATGACTGGACTGATGGGCGGAACACTCTTTCAAGCCCCCAGGGTGCACTTGACGTAACCACCGTCTTCTCTTTCCAGGAGACGTGTGCACCATGGCTGGCTATGCCCGTCTCAAAAATGTCCTTCTGGCACTCCAGAGCCGCAGACAGCCACTCCCACAAGGAACCCCCAGGCAAAGCCTCGCCTCCCAGAAGCGCCTCTTAGTGGAGTCGCTGTTTAAGGACTTGGATACCGATGGCAATGGGCACCTCGGCAGCTTGGAGCTGGCTCAGGTGAGTATGGCATTCAGCTGGACCTGTGGAGGGATCCCGTATGCAAGCATGTGCAGTGAAGGAACAGTTGTTTGTAATTAACTGTCTCCGTCACCAGTTGCCAAGGGGACCCCCTCCCCCACCCTTCCTAGGAGTCACAGCTTGTCAGCACCTCTGAGAATGTCTTACATACAGAATTCTGTCTCCCTGCCGCCTGCCGCCTCAGCCTAGGTTTACAAACCAGTTTTGATGCTTCCTCAGCTTACAGGTAAAACCTCCCTCGAAGGCGCCGCCCACTGTGTTAGAAAACGAGTCTTTGGCGCTTTGAGCCTGTCATTTTCTACAGAACATATGTCAAAGGGGAACAGTGCTTGCAGCAGCGAGCATCTTTGACACTCCAGTTTGGGGGTCCCCAAGGCCTCTGCCCAGTGACAGTTCTCCTCTCTGGCATCCAAAGGTCAATGACCCAACCCCCTGCCTGTTTTGCGTGTGGGCAGCCCTGTGTCCACCCAGCAAAGGCACTAGTCTAAGAACGCCCTGGGTGGATAAATACCGCCTTTTCCGTAGAACAGCAGCCAAGAATACAGGGTTCAAAGCTAATCGGGAGCTGCTGAATCTCTGGAGGCTCCTTACTCCTGGGCTTCCACTTCTCGGCTATGAGCCTCATCACCGCAGGGTCATCATGGGAATTCATGGTACTAAAACATGTAAGACATGTGACATATTAAACATTATACTTGGCACATAGGATGTTCTCAGTGGGCATCAATGGGCAACAGCAACATTACCACCACCATCACCATCATCATCATCATCATCATCATCATCATCATCATCACACACACCCCCATCCTTCAGCATCCTGTCCTGTAAGGTCAAGACTGCTACTGCCCCCACTTCACAGATGTTTTAGGTGAGGAATCTGTGTCTCTAGGGAATCAAGTAACCAGTGACTCTTTTCCACTCACCACACAAACCCAAACACCCTGAGACCTGCTGCCCACAGATGGCACAGTGTCATAGGGCCAGCATCTCTACTCTATCAGTCTATTCATCCCTCATCTCTAGCTAAGACCCCAAAGGGCATGGCTAGGAGCCTTCAATTGACAAGAATGTCTCTGAGAAAGCACAGAGGCCTTGCTAATTATGATTACCTGCAGGAACACAGCCCGTCTGTTATTCCTCATACCATGGGCTGAGCAGGAAGCACAGGGAAAGTGACATCGGCCTGCCCTGGGCAGAGGCAGCTGTGAGCACCTGGTACCCAAACCCCAGTGGCTCCCAACAGATCTTCTTGGGTTTGTTGCTCTAACCTGGCAGAGTCATGGCCAGAGGCACCTGAAGCCATTAACAAGCATGGTAATTGGACTACAATTTCCTCTTTAAAATTTAATATATTTAAAGTCTGTCTCATAAATCCGCCAAGCAGAACCCAGCTAATGTGGGCCTTGCCTTGACACTGAGTCAGAGGCGCCGGAGGGAAGAACTCGTTGGTCCTATGAAAAGTTAATCAATTTCCAATGTAGAAATAGACAAAGGGAAATTTCCATCTTTGGAAGATTGATCTGAGGCGTCATGGTTGATCTTCTTATCGAACATCCTCTCCTCTGGGTGAAGGGTCATTTTTTTAACATTATCACATTAAATTGCCTTTAATATAGCAGACCAAGCTGGGAGTGTTAAACAAAGAAAAAACTGCCTCTACTTCCACCACCACCACCCCCAAAATAAAATAAAATCATTTCCTCTCTCTTGATTTTTCTCTGTAGCATCTCCCTTGAGGCTCTGTGTCTTCTTTGTTAATCCATCACCACAGAGGAATCCACAGGAGTCCACCAATAGCTCCTAAGTCAGGACCCTGACTGAGGGGTGACATCGGTGGTCCTAGAAGAATACGAAAGGCAGAGGAGGCTCAGGTTTTACCGTGGTACACACATAAAATGCCCCCACGGGATCGTGTGTCTGAGTGTATGCTCCCAGCTGATGGCAGTATTTGGAAGATTGTCAGATCTTTAGGAGATGGAGTCTTGGTGGAGGAAGTAGGCCACTGGGGACAGGGCTAGGCTGACCCCATCTCCCATTCAGACAGCCAGCATCCTGCTCTGCCACCTGATAGCTCTGCCACCATTCCCTCTCTGCCACTGTCATGTCTTCCATGACTCAATAGCACTCTGTCCCCAGAACTGTAAAAACCCCTTCTCCCTTTGAGTTGCTTTTGTTGGGGTCTTTTATCACAGCCACAGAAACATGAGACAGATCTGGTCAGCAGCTGCTCTCTGGCCATGTGCTGTGGAGAGTAAACTCTCTAACAGTGGTGAGGGTTGGTGTGTGGTTGAGGGGAGTGGATGCAGAGATGGGGTGGGGTTTGTTCTTTTTCTCATCACTGTGATTTACACCTCCCAAGAAACTGATTAGGAGAGAAGGGCTTGCTTCTGGCTCACTGTTTGAGGGGATACAGTCTATCTTGGTGAGAAAATGTGGTCACACGAGCACGAAGCTGCTGGTCACCCCGAGTCATGCGGTTAGAAAGCAGAAACAGATAAGTGCCAGTGTTTGGCAGGTTTTGTAGTTCTGAAGTTTCTTTCTCCCTATCATTCAGTCTGAGTACCCAGCCCATGTTTAGGGCGGGTCTCCTCTACTCAGTTAAAGCTCTCTGGTGTCTTTTAGGTCACTCCAACCTCCACCAAGTTGACAATGGAAATTAAGCATTGCAAAGAGTGACCTGGGCTCCCACCCCGATTCAGCAGTGAGCTGGCTTCCCATGACCAGGCCCCTCTAATCTGTTTCTCCACTAACACCACAAGTGACAGACAAGTAGCCTCAGAGATTCTTCCTCACTTAGATGGTCTGGGTCTGTCTGGTAGTCAGGGAGATGCCAGACCCTTCCTTCCCTCTCTGCACCTCTGTTTCCTTATCTATAAAACAAGGGATTCAAAGCAGACCAGACCAGAGTACTTCCCAGCGCCTCGAAGCTTTAGGACTGCCCTGAGCGGGGCATTGAGAGAAGGAAGAAGGGCCAGGCATAGATACACAAAAAGGCTGGGGTTGGCTGGGTAATTCACTCTCATGGAGATATACCAGGGGCAGCCTAGGAACCCAGCTTATTTTATACTGAGAAGGCAAGTCTGTTCTGTACGGCTGAACCAGGAGGCAAGTTTTGCTAATCGGGACGGGGGTTTCTGTAGGGGAGCAGTTCAGGCTGCAGCCATCCAGGAAAAGGAGACTGTGTCTATACTGTCCGCACGCACTGTCAGCATCTGCGCACCGGGGGAGGCTTTGCTGTATTCCTGAGCCTAACCTAGGAAAGGCTCTGCCATTCCCTTGGGTCTGAGGCGTTAGGGGCCTTGATGTGGTAGTGCCCGTATCAACAGAACACATTCACTCGGCCTCCTCTGCTCCTACACCCTGAATCCCCACTAGATCTGGGGCCTTTCCCAGCCACATCCATGATGCTGAGCTCACTGGGGACTCTGGCTTTGTCTCCTCTCATCTCACAGTATGTGCTAAAGGAGCAGGACATGGATGGTTCACTGAATGGATGCTCACCAGGAGACCTCCTGCGATTTGATGACTATAATAGCGATGGCTCCTTGACCCTTGGAGAGTTCTACACGGCCTTCCGTAAGTGAGACCTCTGCACAGGGCTGTGGGCATGGGAGCTAAGTTCCTCTGGTATCCGTCCTGTGCTGTGGTGGTGATGTGGCATCAGGAGCCTGGACGGTGGGTCACTTGGGATACGTGAGCCTGGCCTCAGCTGTCTTCCAGGTGGATTTGGCTTAAATGTGAAAGACGCTGAAACTGTTCTGTACAAGCCCAGGTTATAAGAAAAGGGCAAAACAAGATGTGTGGGAAGGAGAGGACTCACCAACCCTCTGCCTTTTGCATAAAGGTGTTCCTCACTGATGACAGGATTTGGGGCTATAACAATAGCAGGGCTGTAACAGTCCTCTGACTGTACTCGTGTCACTTTTCCTGGAGAGACATGAGGAAATGTTTATCTACCTCAGATATGGCATCAGTGACAGACCACAAAAAGGACCCCATCCAAGTTTAGCTTAGCGAACCAAGGAGTTAGTGGAATTATTTAAAGGAGCCTGGACCACTCCAAGGTGGCAGCACTGCTGAGAAGCCCACAGATCACAGGCAGTAATTCACCTTTAGGACTTGAAGGCAGGTGGGCTCGTCAGAGAGTCTCCTCTGTCCTGCAATTTCTGTTACTTATATAACTTGGGCGTGGTAGGGTGTTTTGTGAATCTTTTGAGTTTCAGGAGCTCCCTGGCCTTGTTTTATTTACTTCCTGAGTTATAAGCCTCCCTCCTTCCTCCAGGATGTTTCAATGCAGGGGGAAGTACAACAATGGACATGGGGGCAGCCCAGCTCCACTAGGCAGCCCTGCTTGGAGGGAAGCTAGAAAGATTCCAGAGGTTTGTCCAGGCAGAAGCTGAGACCAGTCAGTACCCAAGTACTTCTGCTGGGGTTGGGTAGGGGCTCTCAACCCACCCTAATGAGCAATTCTCAGGAAAACATTCATTAATTCACATGTTGTTATAGCCTCTAGATGTTGCGTAAAGAGGCCCAGCCTTGATCAGAACTATTTCATAGGGCTGGAGAAAGGAAAAGTGTTCAACGCAAGTTCTCAAGACAAATGGGACTGATTTGCCCCCTAGGAATAGAGGGCAGGGATAAGGGACAAAGACAGGAGATAAAAGGGGAGGGAGAAGAGGCAGGGAACAAGGGAGAAGAAGGAGGCGTGCTTGTCCTGGTGGACAAAGGACAGCCTCTGGATAGAGGAGAGACAGATGTGGCCCACAGGTAAATGGTGGTTTATAAAGGTAAAGAGGGAACCCCCATGTTGGAATGAGGTGTTTCATTTTGATTGGACATGTTAATGAGGTGAGCCAGTGGGGACTTTTGATTGCTGGACTTCAAGACTTTGATAGCTGGACCTTTGTGGCCAGCATCAGGAGGAGGAAGTGACCAGATAGGAGAATAGGCCTTGTGATTAGCTTTAGGAATGTAATCTAATGGTTTTTAGTATGGCAGGGGGACTGGGGGAGCTGGCCAGAGTCCCTTCATTTAGGCAATGTCGTGATCTTGTGACCATCTTGGGGAGGTCTTTTTATCCTCACCCTGCAAAGGAGATTTTTACGGAAGCTGAAGTGCGCGGGTTTCTGGTTAAGACAGTTTGGTCTTCAGCAAACAGGACTTAAGCGGATACTGGAGGTGGTCACTTCTCAAGGGAGAGGAGCAGATGAACACGGCTTTCAGGAAGCATAAGCAATGGGCAGGTTTACAGTAGCTCAGTCAGCCCTGTGGTCTCAGGTGAGAGACCCCTTCTCCCTCCCCTGCAACTTCGCATTCCCTATGTCAGCTTGATAATCCTAACGTTAATGCCTGCTAATTCCCTCTGCTTTTTCGGCTCCTGTGAAAACAGTAAGGGGGGCTCTGAGTGGCTTCTCCTTGGGGTTCCCTGGTGTGTGCCACACTTGGAGATGACCTGCTTAGAGATTCTATCAAGCTAACTCTAGGAGGGCTTGTTGATGGGAGCACTAACATCAGTGAGGGCTGGGCCCACACTAAAGACCCGAAGAACATTTGCCCTAAATGGAAGAAATCCCTTTATATTCAAGGTTATCCTGCTCTAAGCAGATCCAAGTAACCTTGAATATAAAGGGATTTCTTCCATTTAGGGCAAATGTTCTTAGGTATCCTCAGGAGCTTACACTGCCCTTCCAAGGCTGACCATCAGGTGCTGGTGATACATTTGTGGGTGTGACCTGTAACCTCCCAGCACCTGATGGTCAGCCTTGGGAGGGCAGTGTAAGCTCCTGAGGATACCTAAGCCACACCCTCAGCCACAGAATTTTGGATCCTTACTCCTAGCATTCATCTGGAATGCCATCTCTCCAGAAGGTATCCCTGAAGAATAGCAACACCCTTTGAGCTCTGGTTATTCCCAAGAGGCAGTTCTTCTGTCCTGATGGCAAAGTGACACTTGTGGCTAATAGAAGACATACTCGAAGGACATGAAAGAGAAAAGCAAATGATTTTCTCAGTAGTAATTGCCCATGTGCCTGGTGTGGTTCTGTGAGGAAAGAAAAGGCCCTCCAGTTCACAGCATCTTTAGTATCCAGGGTTACATCCAGCCACCATTGCAAGGCTTTGACTGATATACCACAACCTTGTTTGGTCTCTTGCATCCTCATCTGTAACAACTAGGAAAACCAAAAAACTGTATCTGCAGATACTGGTTCACGATAAAGCATGAATGACTTGTAGGCTCATCCTGTTGCTAGAAGTACCTGTTTGGAACATCAAGAGTTTATCTCCCAAAATAATTCTTGAAATTTAAAAATGTTTAGGGAGCTGACTATTAAATAGTCAGGGGCTTTGTAAACACATAGTTGAGTGGTCAGTGGCTTTAAATCCACACCTCAGATATCTATAGCTTATAAGGGGTACCCAAAATGGGGAAAGTTATTATTGTTGTTATCATTATTATAATTATTCAGTGAGACACATGCTAAATGTAGACCTGAACATCACTAGAGAAACCTTCCCTGTTGACCCCAGTGCTTGACTCATCACCAGTCTCTCTGCCCACTTCCCTTGATAACACTGGTCCCTCAGAACTTGGATGGACTAGGGACCCAGCATCAGAAGGGCTCAGACTTGATCTCCAATTTGTTCTCCAGCCAGATTTGTTCTCCAGCTCTGGAAGTGGCCCGTTTTCCAGGAACAGACATGATGCCTTCCAGGAAAGCTACCGAAACTTCAACTCCCTGGCCAAGGGTCTAGATCACTTTGTGAAATGCCGGTGGTATGCAAGGACAAAGTTTCTAGATTAAGTTAGTTAAGCTGGGAAGACCCACCCTAGTTGTGGACAGAACCATCCCATGGGTTGGGGTCCTAGACTGCTTGGAAAAGGGAAGGCAAGCTGGGCACTAGAGTTCATCTCTCTCTGCTTCCTGACTGTGGGTTTAATATAACCAGCTGCCTCTTAGTCCTACTGCTGTGACCTCCGCGCCATGATGACCGTGATCCCCTCAAACTGTGAGCCAAATTAGACCCTTCCTTAAGTTGCTTGTCACGGCAATAATTAATTAATTATTTGGCTAACAATGGCACATCCTTGATCCTGGGAATGGATCTGGAGCCAACCTGCAAGCTCTTGGCTTTGCTCCTGAGGAAATGCAAGCATCCCTCCCACCCATGAAGACAGACAGGTAGTTTCCTTAATGAAGGTTGATATAAACGTGAGCCACTAAAGGGAAAGAGCGCACTCAGCTCCAACCATAGGTTTCAGACCAGACACCCTAATGTCCGCTTCTCCCATTCCTGGATTTTTATTTGAAAAAGCTTTATAATCATCATTCTTGAAGCAAATTAGATTTCTGCAGTTGCCTTGGACTTATTTTGAACCAGGCAGCCAAACCATTCATCACAGCCCAACCCAAATAATAGATATGCAATAAAATGTAAACTTGCAGCCATTGAGGAAGCCACAAAATGAGTTAACCCAGCTATAAAGGCCTAACATGCTGCGGCTCTGAGCACCCAGGGATCGATAGCTTTTCAAAGTTATAGGAACTACTAATTCCCAGAGGTGTAGTGATGGATGTATGGCTGGGTGAGTTTTAAATGAGTAATTAAAATGAGACATACAGGTGGAGCCGATTCCCTAGAAAGCAGGGGGCACTCAAGAAATCTCACTGAAGGCCAGTCAGATCTTACACATCTCAGCAAGATTTTGGATTTAATTTTAACAGCTGAAGTTGATGGGCTGGGAGAAGCTGAGTGTTTGGGGTTTCATTTTCTAGCTTCTGTTTTGTGAGTTTTGTTCCTGGGCTACAGGAAGGGTAGAGACTACAGCGAGACTCCAGCCCCACAGCCTTCTGAAGCCAACTCAGAAGCTCTCCTGAGGAGGATAGGGCTGGGCTGGGAGTGGTAGTGCACACCTTTAATTCCAGCACTTGGGAGGCAAAAGCAGGCAGATCTCTGAGCTCCAGACCATCCAGGGCTACATACCCTGTCTCAATCAATCAATCAATCAATCAATCAATCAGATGATGGATCTGGGTGTTTGGCCTGCAGAAAGGACATGTATTGATAAGTTTGGGGTGGGGATAGAAAGGGAGGCGTCTAAAGCTTACCTTCCAGAGCATTAGTTTTGGCCCTTCACCAAGCAAGTTTGCCCCACACAGCCTGTTAGAGGCTATGGCACGGGGTTCCACAACCACCGGCTGCCCTGCTAACTGAGTTGATTCATGGTGAGGTTGCATCTCACTCCTGGCTTTAGGAAGTAGGTGAATGCCACACTCTGGGAAAAGGGCACTGGAGGTATGTTAGCCATGACAACCAGATCTCTGTCTCTCTGTGTGTCTGTCCCTGTTTCTTTCTCTGTCTCTGTGTGTCTGTGTCTCTGTGTGTCTATCTCTGTCTCTGTCTCTCTCTCTGTGTCTGTCTGTCTCTGTCTCTCTGTCTCTCTCTCTCTGCGAGTGTGTGTGTGTGTGTGTGTGTGTGTGTGTGTATGTACACAAATATGTGTATGCATGAAGATGTGTGAAAGCCAGAGAACAGCCTCAGATATAGTTTCTTGGACACTGCCCACCTCTGTTTTTAAAAGAGCCTCTCACTGGCTTGGAATTCATCAAGCAGTCAAGGCTGGCTGGCCAACAAGCCCAGGAATCTGCCCATCTCTGTCTTCCCTGTACTGGAGTGGGATTACAATCATGTGCCACCAGGCTGAGCTTTAAAGGTTGGGGGAAGGGGTCTAAGATCAAACTTGGGTCCCCGTGCTTGCAAAGCAAGCCTCTACCAACTGAACCGTCTCCTCCTCCCCTGCATCCATCTCTTTCTGACCATCAGGCTGAGCTAGGACTCCCATCCCGTACAGTGGCAGGCATGAAAGATGAAGGTGGCCTCCCTGTCTCACTCCATCTATCAACTAAACATTGTTTTCAGGTTGCTTTTGACATCCCAGATCAAAGTCAAGTCTAGGAACTAATGGCACAGTGTCCTCTCTGCATGTGTCCTATACCTCCATTCACTCCTCCCCCCCGCTCCCCCCCCCCAGCCACCTGTCCCTTCTGTGGCAGAGACCCAGGCTCCAGGGCTACTGGAAAGCAGGATGCAAGCTGGTCCTGACTGTTCATCACAGTCAATTAACTTAAAAGTAGCTCACCTAAAAAAGAGCTTCTCAATTCTGCATGTTTTTACACTTTTCTGAATGTTCAAGTTGGGATCATGGGGGAAAAAAAAACAGGTTGCTTAAATGAGGACTTTTTTTCCCCCTCTCTTTAAATTCATTATCAGTTTCTCCTACTTTTTTCGAAAGATACTTGTCCGCTTAATTAATCCTCTGAGGGCAAGCCCAGCAAACCGTGAATTGGGGGCAGGTTTTGAACAGCCACATGTGCTTCACATGGTAACATTCCAGGTCACCGGGGACCCCAGGGTGCTGACAGGGTGGGAATCAGACCCAAGCCTCCCTCTGGCACTTGGGGGCTCCAGGCATACAGAAAAGGAAAAGAGAGTGTTGCTCTCCTCACTGCCTGGCTCTTGTAACCAAGCAACTCTGAATCCAACGGACCATGAAGTTGCATGTGTTTTTCTACCATCTTTGCTACAAAGTGGAAGGAAGGCAGAGTCCAGCTGTGCACATCTTATCCCCTGGAACCAATAATGGCTACCACCCTCCTAGGCTTCCATACCAACCTCCTTGGACCCCTCATCGCCAAGGTGGTGAAATAAGACAGCCACAAACATCCAACCAGCTCTCCCTGGCTGGTTACCCACAGAGGGTGAGCTTGACTGCAGTTGTAAGTGGATCTTGCTTCATCCTTGGCATTTAGCCCTAGGTTTTGAGCAGTGAGGCCGTGTTAGAGGATGGGTTCAGAGCCAGCACACCACCCTCAGAGTCTATGTATGGTCAGTATCACTGTAGTTGGCAATGAGCTTTTACAGTCAGAGAGACACCTAGTGTTTAACATGAGCCAGCACCGTGCACTATGTCCACTTTCTCAGGTAAAGAAACAAACTCCGTGAAGTTTATGTATCCAACCTAATAAGGTCACACAGCCAGCAAGTAGCAGAACTGGGATGGCCCATGCACATGATTCTAGAACCTTCTCATGTATTTAAACATTCTTGACATTCCCCTCTGCATTCTCCAAGGATAAGTGTGCTGTTCCCCCACACTTCAAGGTTATCCCAATAGACTCCTCCCCCAAGAAATCTTTCTTACTCCCCCCACATGGGCCAAGCCCTGCACCCCATTATCTGGGAGCCCAGGGGCTGTCCTGGGCTTGTCTCTGCTTCTCTTTCTCCTTTCCTCCTTTTTCTCCTCCTCTGTCCACCTTGATGTCTCGAAACCACACTGCCTCTTTCTCATCTCAGTGGTTCACTTCTAAGGACTGTAACTGCATTGTGAGGCCCAGCATTTCATGCCATTGTCTGGAGCTCAGTCCTTCCTTTTTTAAAGATCCCAGCTGGAAGCTCTCAATGGTCTCAGTGTAGAGCAACTGAATAGTAGAAAATGAACTAATTACAGGTCGTTATTGAAAATCTATTATACACAAATTGCAAAAAAAAAACTCATTAAAATATGATGCTTTGGTGTTTTTTTAGAACCTTACTCTTGGAGGGAGAGGCAGGGGTTGGGTGACTGGACACTTCGACCATCATTCTCCTGGAGCTGCAGAGCCACCTCATGTTGATGGGGTCACATAGCCCAGCCTGACTTTGTATATCATAAAGAAACTAAAAATTCTGCACGGTGCTCTCTGGATATTAGTAAATACTTTAAAGTGGCTGCAGAGGAGGCAAAAGATTTGGTTACAGAGATATAAATGAGAACAATTGAAATGTCAGCCTTTTACAGGATAGCGCTGTATTGCCATCATGAATCTCACTGTTTCTGCAAAGCTTTTGTCAGAACTCGAATGCGCAATTCAGCACCGAAGGTCATACTTCTGATCCCAAGCTTGCTCCCCTTAAATGGTAGTGTTGGAGAGGCTTGGAATGTGCAAGCCGGAGCTATCCAAAGCCTATATCTTAGTGAGGATCCTTGTATGCCCAAGGTCGCCTCCAAGGCTCCAAGAAAAAGCTCAGAGGTAAAACTTATAACACAGAGTGAACCCCCCCCCCCAAGAAGCCTGCTTGACTCCTTAGGCTCCTGATTTCGTGTGGGTGTGGCTGGCAGGGAGTATGAGGCACTTGATGATGACCAGATGCTCAGAAGTGTGAGGAAGCACACCTGAAGGGCAATTATGGTTTGGATGTGGAATGTCCCCCACAAGCTCATGCATCAACACTTTGTCTCAACCTGTGGTGCGCTGTTTTGGGAAACTGAAGAACATTTCAGAAGTGGGACCTAGATGGAGGAAGTGGGCTGCTGGGAGTTAAGTTTGATGATCTAGCTCGACTTCCTGACCCACTCAGAATAAGTAGCCTTACATACTCCTGTAGCTGTGCTGTCCCTGCCTGGATGAACCACACCATCAAACATAAGCCCAAGTTGTTACTTCTCTTCAGCTGCCCCTTGTCACGTGTTGAGCCACAGCAATGAGAAAGTAATGGATACAAAAGTGGGCCTCCCAAGGCTGGACACTTGACACATAGCCATGAGTCCACCGTCTTGGTCTTCCTTTCTTCTCCTACCACTTCCTTTCAGATTGCAGTCTCTTTCAAGACCCTGCAGCTACTACTATGAGGCTCAGTCTGTGGTCTGCAGAATGCATGTGTCCTAAGGTTGCGGGGACGGGCAGTGGTCAGAGGAAGACATGACAGGATACAGTGACTAAGTGAACGTCCTATGGGTCATACTCAATTGACCCCAATAGCATGGTTACCCCTTGTAAGAGCAGGCTGAAGGAACTAAGGGACCAAGAAGTTCTGAGTAGAGATAGAGGCATCCAATGCCTATGCCGCTACTTAAACACCAGGTAAGGGGGGCATTTTAGACCCCAGACAGCAAGACGCTACCTCACCTTAAAATTCCCCATACGTCAGCCCTTTCTTACCATGGCTCTCATAGGGCACCACTCCATCCCTAGGGGCCAAGGTGGCTTCTGGCTACCCCAGGACTTAGCCTTTATGTGGAGCCTCCCTCTGGGCACAAAGTTGAGACAGGCAGGATGGTGGGTGGTTGGGATATTGACAGAGACCATAGGACTAAAACATATCCTCAGTGATGGGATGGCATTGGAGGGGACAAGACACAGAGTAGGTGGACAAGGATAAAGAAGGGCAAGAATGCTATTGTCCTGAGTACCTGTCACAGTTGGAAAGGAAAGCCACTGAACTGTGGGCAGAAACCTGGAGCTTTTCATGTGGTAGACATTCAGCCTGGTAGCAGCAGGAACTCTCTTAAAAGATTGGAGGCCATATTGGAAAGTAAATATCTATGTGAATATATAAGAAAATGGCCAGAGTGATATGACCGTTTCCAAAGATAATAGTCAAGGTGTTAACCTGCTCCCCACTCAGTATTAGCTGTATTAGTTGTCCACCATGGTCCATGGGGTAGTCTAGGAGATGGATGGATGGCCTGGCAAAGAGGTCCTATCCCCTGTATGTAATCTAAGTTACCTCTTGGCCCAGCCGGCTCTCTGTCATGCCCCCACTTGTTCTGTGCTGCCCTCATAGGACTCCTTTAGAAACTGGCCTGAGTTGTCTGTATGACTGAGCACCTGATCAGCCCTGTCACATATCTCCCAGAGGCTCCCTCGAATCTCTCTGAGGAAGCTCAAGGCCAAGAAGCTGGCAATGCACTATGCAGTGACATGCATAGACATCTAATTTCTGGGTGTGCAGGACCTATAAGGTCAAAGGTCATGGCCACTATACTATAACAATTGGTCTTTCTGGCTATTTGTATTCTTGTGGATACAGGACCACAGCAAATGGTCAGATAAATAAGCCAATGAGAAATGCTCTCTAGTGACGGAGGAGCAGGTGTTCTGACTATGTAAAGGGAGGCATACCTACCAACTAAGCATCATATACTCTGATTCCAGCTTACCCAGATAGAAACAGGAAAGTCTCTAGTCTCCTCTGCCCCGAATCCCCCATGAGTCCCACCTAGAATGAGGACAGCTAGCCAGTCTGACTGCTACCACCAAGAGAATGATAGTACTCTTAGCTCAGAATACTAAGTAATGGCTTTCTGTTCCAAACCACAGCCCAATCTTGGCTTCTTAGCCACAGGCCTGCTGGGTTTGCCCCCTCTTCCTGATGTGGAGCTGCCCCCAGGAAGGTGTGGAGCAGCTGGCATGTGGAGCCTTGGAGAGCAGTCTCAGATGGCATGAGTATTTTGTCTTCAGAAAGGATTTTAGGTGGAACAGCTGCTCATGATTTGTTGGCAGATTGCCCGCAGGAGGGATGAACCCAGGTTACCAGGGCTCCATTCCCAGCCCAAGTAGGTAAATGAGTAGGGTGCCTGAAATGTACTAAGCCCCCTACTGTACCCTATCTGCATGGCACATCCGGGTTCACAGTCTTCCAGAACACTTTGGAGACTTCCCAGGTAGAACTCCCTCCATTCAGCTACTGCTGACTCTCCAGAGTCACCATAGGCCACACACAGGCCCCTCAGAGCCCAAGGAGGCTGGCAGCTACAGAGATCCACCCAAAGCCAGGTCACTGATTCCAGATCTGTCCACAACATGGCCTGCAATGAAGACTTAGGGGAGCTTCACACCTGCTCGAGCCAGGACCCTCCAGGGTCTTCACTTTCTACCCTACATATGTACATGGCAAACATGCTCCACCCATACACTGATGCAGAGGATAGGACCTGGCCATCACCTGCATGCTGAATCCTGAAGCAGATACCTCACCTGTCACCTGCATCTCCCTCAGACCACACCACAAAAGTAACAGTTACTGGGCAATTACTGCACAAAGCTTCCTGGTTAATGGGGAAGGGGTAGGCTTCTGGCTCCATAGGGAAGCTGAAGCCCCAAAGACCAGAATTGTTCAGAAATGTCTCCCACTCTCCTTTGAGTAACCAGGCCTCTGTAGGATGTCTTCCTCTGAAATCTAAGTGGCTTCTCAGCTCCTCACAACAAACCTACTTCCAGAGACTCTGTTGGCCCTACTTATCTATAGACTTGGCCCTAACCTTCAGAGGACACTTCTACGAGATAGCACTGAAAACACACTGGTATCCAGCAATAGGTTCAAGAAGTAAGTACTTAGAGACAAAGGTTACACCCCAGCCTTTGTGTGTGTTCAGAACACCCATCACTCAGCATCTCTCACTGATACCTTTTTTTTTTTTTAGATATTTTCTTTATTTACATGTAAATTTCTCCTTTCCCAGTTTCCCCTCCAAAAACAAACAAACAAAAACAAGAACAAACCCCTGTTGCCTCCCCCTTCCCCATGCCTGCCACCCCACCCTCTCCCACTTATTGGCCCTGGCATTCCCCTACACTGGGGCACAAAACCTTCATAAGGCTGAAGTCCTCTCCTCCCATTGATGATTGAATTTGCAATCCTCTACTATACACATGCTGCCAGAACATAAATATAGCTATCTCCTGAGAGGCTCTGACAATACCTGACTGATACAGATGTAGAGGCTCACAGCCATCCATTGAACTGAGTACACGGTCCCCAATGAAGGAGTTAGAGAAAGGATCTATGGAGCTGAAGGGTTTGCAGCCCCTTAGGACGAACAACAATATGAACTAACTAGTACCCTCAGAGCTCCCAGGGACCCAACCACCAATCTCACGGATATCTTGAAAGCAGCTGACAATGTAGGAACTCTCGAGAAGCTGAGCACTGGCCTGGAGACAGCTGCCATAAGCCATACTTGGGGCTATATTTCTCATACTCAGGACATGGTAGACATTTAAGGGTTGAGTTGGCCCATGGCTGGCTCAGACAGAATGAATGAGAGCGGATCAGCTGAGCAACAAAGAACTAGAGGTCGTATAACTCAACATCGAGAAACTTCTGGTGCTAGCCAAGAGCCCTGTCAGCCTCTGGTCCCTGCAGTCACTGAATAATCAGATGGGCCTGGAGTAGGCATGTTCCATCCCTGTGGAAGTTCACAGTCCCTGTGTCACATCATCCAGCACCAGGATGCAGAATATATGCAAGGCAAAGCCATAGCATGTTCCTGCCCGCCCCCAGGAGCCATGAGTCCTAAGAATGCTGACATGTGATTGACAGGCAATGAGTGACCAGAACTTCCTCAGGAAGCTTGGGATTCTGGGTTTGGAAAAGACGAGAACTGTAGAATGTCTTCCAGGGAGGTTGGGAGTTAGGAAAGTGTAATGGTCACACCTAGAGGGGGCCTTGGACTCAGTGACAGCCCTGTATTATTAGTGAGGGTTCTTTAAAGGAACAGTACTGATAGGATGAAGCACACACACATACACATACACACATGCACACACATACACACATGCACACACATACACACATACACACATGCACACACATACAGACACATACACACATGCACACACGCATACACACATATACACATATACACACATACACATGCACATATATATACATACACACATGCACATATACACATACACATACATACACATGCACACATACACACATACACACATACACATACACACATGCACACACACATACACACACATAGACATATGGGCTTTATTAAAGTGGCTTTTGGGCTTGGTCCAGGTAGTCCAGCAATGGTTGTCTACCAGTGAAAAGAGCGAGATTTGGGTGGTCCACAGGCTAGGCATCCCAGCAATCCCATTCTGGTACTGAAACCCCAGAACCCCCCTGGAGAACTGCTGATCATCAGTCTATGTTGGAGTCCTGAAGAAGAATGTTCTAACATCGGCAAGAGGATGGGCGAAGCTGCTTGTGAGAGTCGGTCAAGCAGGGCAAAAGCAAAAGCGCCCTTCTCCCATGTCTTTGTATGAGGGCTGCCATCAGAAGTTAAGACCCAGATTTAGATCATAATGCAATAAAAGTTAAAAAAAAAAAAAAAAGACCCAGATTTAGGGTAGGTCTTCTCACCTCAAATGACCTAATCAAGAAAATCCCTCACAGGTATACTCAGCGACTTGGGTTTTAGTTGATTCCAAATGTAGTCAAGTTGGCAACCAAGATTAGCCATCACAAACCCCATGCCTCCAACCCTAAATACATGTCTGCCATGGGAGCTACCTGTTGGATTGCATCATGCAGAGGCCAAGTCCAGTCCACTCATCCCAGGTCCTCCCATCCCCCCTCCCTTGCTTCTAACCAAGGGTTGACGGGATGCATCTTCCAAGACATGAGGGTGCAATGGGAGGTATTCAAAGGCCCCGTAGAGCATCCTCTCAGGGAGAGCAGCTCCTACTGGCACGGGGAGCCGTTAGCATCTGCTGCTGCCTTGAGAAGGGAGCCAGTGTGCCTCTACTAGAAATGCTGTAACCATAAATGAATGGCCTGAGCAGGACCCCTGGGTCCCCCAAGTCAACTCTCTATCCTACAGAGGCTGGTTATTCACTTCAGAGTATTCAGGACCAGACTCTCCACAACCTCCCCTCCCTCACCTGCCTTCCAGCCATGGCTTGGGGAGGATTTGAAAAGAAGTCCATGCGAAGGGGAAGCAGAGATGGTGTAGGCCCAGGGAGAGCTCAGAGCAACTGTGTAGCTGTTGATTAATAGCTATTGGCCATGGCAGCTTTGAGAGGGAAGGGGAGCCTCTCAGTTAAATGGGACTAGCAGAGGGCATGAGGAACGTGTGGCCGTGTAGGCCCCTTGCGAGCCTCTATGCTGTGTCTGCATACCTTTGAAGTCAGAAGAGCTGATTGATCTCTCCCAGAATGAAGAGCAGAGACCCAGCCCAAGCCCCATGATCCCTTGCTCCCAGACCACAGGCTCTCGGTAAGCAGCCGTGGCCAGGCCTCCGGGCAGATGAAATATTAAAGAGCCTTGGAGTCTAGGAAGTTTCATTCTAAATGGGTTGTGTCGGACTGGACCAACTGAACTAAAGAACATCTCAGAAGGCCATGGGCCCTTGCTAACTGTAATGTTTGCAAGAAAAATGGCTTCCTGATGCCCAGTGTGCAGGAAGCAGTGCCTACCATTAAAGAACGGTATGACGTTACAATGGCTACAGCCCAAGCCTCGACAGCCCCAATCGGTGCATGGGGATGGTCCCCTGGATGCTAGTCCCAGCTCCTAATCCTCAGGAGAGTATGCTGGTGCCAAAAGTTCTTCCAGTATGAGTGGCTGGATAAGCACCTGTCACTGGTATCTGAAGGGCAGTAAATGTCCAGGGTGAACTAACACACACTCAGCACAATGGCTTCATGTAACTTCACTACAAAAATCTTCACACGATCTTTAAAGTCACAGAACCAGAAGGCAGGTGGCTGAGCTGCTTCCTGTGTGGTTGCAGCATAAGGGAGTCCTGGTAAGGTTTGAACACTCGATCACCAGCTGGTGGCACTGTTTGAGGAGATTGTAGAACTTGAAGGAAGTGACCCAGCCCTACTTCTAGCCCCACTCTGGATGTTTCTTGATCATCCAGACCTAGGCTAGCAGCCACATGTTCCCACAGCCACCAGTTGCTTCCACCAACTTCCCTTCCCCACTGTGGTGAACTCCATCCCTTCAGACTGTGAGCGGGAAGAGATCTCTGCTCCCTGAAGTTGTTTTCTGTCCAGTGTTTTGTCACAGCCATGAGAAAAGTAAACAGCACATGCCCTGAATGGAAGCAAATGGTGACATTTGCTGTCATGTAGCCCCGCGTGCCAAGAATCAGCTCCAAGCAAGCTCTGGGCTTAGCCCCGAGAAGACAGTGGTGAAATGGTAAGCCCGTGCCTGTCCCTCTATCTACAAATTACCTACTGAGGGAAATGGTCAAGGGCCCAAGGTGAGGAAGCCCACCCAGAATGGACATCTGCCATGTGCTCAGGGCACTGTGCCAATTCGCAGTGCAGAGACATCGCAATTCAGAAGCCGAGTGCCGCAGCGGGTTCACAGCAGGCAGCAGAGCCGGCTTCTGAAGCCACATCATTAATTTCAGGTAATAACCCAGCATTAATAGCTGATGCTAAACCCGTCTAGGTGAATTCATTAATCCTTACAACAATCTATGAGGGAGGAGCTATTGTTATTCCTCTGCACAGATGAAACCCAGAGGCCCCATGCATTTGATAACTTGCCCACTTTCCACACCTAGAAGGCTACAGGACAGGGCTTGAATCCAGGAGCCTGGCTTCAAAGCCCAAACTCTTGCCCACCCTTCTCTGACTCTCAAGTACCTCAAACAGCTTTGGTCACAGGGTTTCACAAGGGCCCTTTTGGCACCTCAGACTTGGCAGCTGTTGTCTTTGCAAGTACCTGTGGCTTGGGAAGGGGCTCTATCCCAAAAGATAGACTGTTGATCCTAATTCTACCCAGCCCCACTCCCAGCATCCTGTCCCACAGTGGCCAGTCCAACCCAGCACATGCTTCTAGAATCTGTGAAGGACTAAATCAGGGCTTTGGGGCTAACTCCATCGAAGGCCAGAATCTGGCAAGTCTTTCTGGATCTCCATGTGTCCAGACTTAGGAATCTATGGGCTGCGAGTAGATAGTCGCACTGGGAACCAGTCAGACGCACTGCATTCGTTCACATAAAGGAAGCAAAGAGTGCAGAGCCGTAGCTGGTGAGTGAGCCAAGGCTTTTGTTACTACTTAAAACATCTATTGCATTAGCCAATAAAATGTAGTACCTCGCTTTGTGGCAATCCTTATGAAAGGTACAGCGGCGTGTAGTCCCAGTTAGAGATGGGGAAACTGAGGCACTGAGATGTTAAAGAACTTGCCTGTGGTCAACCAGATGGAACCCAAAAGACCAAAGACTTAGCAGGGATCATGGTAATCCCAGAGCCCCCTCCAATATATCTTAGGAGGCCACATGCCACCCACAAGGCCACACATTGGATGTTCTCTCTGCTTCCAGCATCCTGGAGCTTGCATGTGCCATCTTTTGCCTGATTTAGTCCATCTTTTTATTCATTAATCAAGGGACTGATTCTTCCCCTGACTGTCGGTGATGTTGTAAAACTCAATTAATACCCTTTAGCAAAATGCTTTGAGATCCCACATGTGGGATATGACACATTAGCACAAAATTATTTTTTTGGTGATACTGTTTGACGTGAAATATCATCCCATTGATGCCTGAAGAGAGCCTTTTTCAAGGGGCTTTGATGGACTGTGTCCATCAAAAGGTATAGGCACTGGGCTGGAGAGATGGCTTAGCGGCTAAGAACACTCCCTGTACTTCCAGAGGACCTGAGTTTAGTTCAGTACTTATGTCAGACAACTCACAAGCACTTATGACTTCAGCTCCAGGAAATCTAACGTCTGCTTCTGGCCCCTGCAGGCAAGTGAGCATGTACACACTTACACCATATATTTTTTTGAGGTGTCCCCCATAGCTTGATTTTCCCATTATACCCTGAGCCCCTAGAATAAGCACTAGATCACCCATAAAAAATGCTCTCCGGCAGGGGGTGTGTGGGCCATGGAGGTTCTACAGGCCTGGGAACAAATCCCCTTATGTTGGTGAAATTTTCACTGTAGTGAGGCTCCTGGACACACACCTGCAAGAACACTGGGACTTGGAACACTGGGGGTGCTTTGAGAATAGCCCAGAGGGAAGGCAGGGCAGGGTGGGTGGTAGGCAGCAAAATTTAAATGTGATAGATCAGGGCTGGTCTCTTCCAAGAAAAGAGCAGCTAAGCCTTGCACTAAGAGGTTAGGACAGAGTCGGAAGAAGGGAATGCTTTGTAACAGTTGGTCAGATAGGAGGTGTCTTTGGTTACCGGGGCAACATGAAGCTCCACCATTTGGTTAAGACTAGATCTGTTCTCTGGAAAGAAGGGTGAGTTCCCTGGATCCCAAGAAGCCAGTCTGAGGACCATTTTTCTCACTAGATGGAACAGAACTTTAGTGACAGTTTTCCTAGGGAGACAAGGACAAAGGGTCTGTTCACCCTGGATAAGAAAGACATTGGCATTTTGACACTGTTTAAAGCCATAAGGTAGGATAAGCCATTGAGTTGGTGACGTGTGGGTTGAGACCAAAACCAGGCCCTAGGAAGAAGTCAGCAAGGTGGGGAAATGCCAGCGGCAAAATGCAATATAAAGAGAAGAGAAAGCAGTGTCCTGGGAGCCAGAGAAGAATAGAGCCACTAGCTGGGCCAGCTAGAAGTTGGTCTGAACAGAGCATTAAAAAAAAAAAAAGAGCCTGCCTTTGCTAGTTTGGAGTCTTTGCTACTCTAAAGAGAGTTTCCTCCATGGAGGGGTGTGAGAAGGCAAAAGTCTCCAATGAGTTTAGAACAGAGTTGGAAGACAGGAATGCTAGAGAGCCTTTCTGGGGCTTGGAAGAAGTTTGTAACAGTTAATCAGGTAGGACTGACATAGTCAAGGATCTAAAAGGAAATGGGCACTCTCCGGGTGTCCCTAAATGCCAACACGGCCACTTCAGGCATGAGGGAGCAGAGTCAGGCCCCAAGAGGACAGAGTGACTGGACTAGCCCATGGCAATCCTCCAGTCCACAGCCTGGCCTCAGAGAGGGGCAGAGAAAGGACCTATTTTAATTTTCTTCTCGGGCTTCCACATGACAAAGGAGAAATATCACCCAGCATTATTATCTCTCAGAAAATACTCTCTGGAACCATAAAAAGGGAAATACAGCAGAGCCGGCCCACGAAGGCTGCCCCTAAATCAGCAGCCTCTAAATTATCGTGGTGGTACTCTCTAATTCCTGTGGATGAAAACATTAAAGAAGACAACGTCCTTTTAAATCAAACTCCCTGGGACTTGCCGGACAGAGTCCCTGGGCTTTCCCCCTCCGCCAACCCCCAAAGATTTTCTTCTCTTTTTACCTTATAATAAGATATAAATCATAACTTATGGGGGTAAGCTCTAGTATGTAAGCTGTGAACATGGATTTTTCTGAAAATGAAGGTGTTTTGTTAATGGGAAATGTCTCGTCCCTGGGAACGGGGGAGCCTCAAGTAGAGTTTGCTATTCAATGTCACACTTCTAAAGTATATTTTATCCTCAGGCTGGCCTGGCTGTCTGTGGCATCGCTATGATGAATCAGGTGATCTGATGGCACCCCCAGAGACTAGCGGCTCCCTGGGTCCCCCAAAGGGGACTGCTGGGCTCAGGTGACACAGAGGCAAAGACAGAGCCCCCAGAGACTTAGCCTGTGAGGCAAGGAGGCACCACTCAGAAAAGGACACAGAAGCAGGACAGAGCCCTGCTGCCTGGGTGCTGCCTGGGTGCTGCCCGGGTGCTGCCCGGGTGCTGCCCATGCTGGCCGAGCATGGTCTTAGTTAGGGTTTCTATTGCTGTGAACAGTCACCATGACCTCAGCCACTCTTATAAAGGATAACATTTAATCAAGGCTGGCTTAGGGTTTCAGAGGTTTGTCCATTATCATTATCATGGTGGGGGCATGTCAGTGTGCAGGTAGACATGTGCTGGGGAAGGAGCCAAGAGTTCTACCTCTGGACCGGCAGGCAGCTGGAAGAGAATCAGACACCCTTCCTCCTACTAGGCCACACCTACTCCAACAAGGCCACACCTCCTAATAGTGCCACTCTCTATTAATCTCTGGGACCATTTTTATTTGAGCTGCCACACCTAGCCAACTAGGTGCAAAAGCCCCACAAGGGATCCAGAGTCTGTTACGTCCCAGGATAGACAAGAGAACAGGAGTCCCAGGTCAGAGCAGGCAGACAGGCAAAGTCCCAGATAGGTAGAGCTATTGCTGTTTCTGGGGGAAGGAACAGGTAAAAGGGCAAGAAGCTCAGGGTTAGGCTAAGCAATGGCAGAGACCGCAGGACCCCCAGGGCTGTTCTCCATGTTGGCTTCTTTCGCCTCTATGCTTGTCCATACTCTAGGTTCAACTCCTCAGACCTGAATGGAGAGCCAAGGCCAGACCAAGCTAAGTCTGAACTTGTACTACATCACTGTAATGATCAATATTTTCAACTCAACAGGACCTAGAATCACCTAGGAGACGTTTTCCTAGGCATGTCTGTGAGGGGGTTTCTACATTGTATTGGCTGAGGTAGGAAGCCCCCCCCCCCAACTGTAGATAGTACCATTCTATGAGCTGGGTTCTCAAGTTCCTTATTAAAAAGGGGAGCATAAGTTAAACACCAGCATTTATTTCTCCCTGCTGTGCACATGCAATATGACCGGCCACTGTGCCTTCTCCACCATGATACCCTCAGACTGGAATAGACCTTCCTTAAGTGACCCTTGGCAGGTATCTTAGAGCAGCCATGAGGACAGTGCCCGATGCAGCTGCCAGAGTAAGGGGTCTTGGCAGTTTTATAGGAAAGCTCAAGACTTAGGCCTGATATGAAAGGGTATGCTGGCTAACCCCCACATATCCTGCTATTTATAGTCCTTTTTCTTCCAGAATAGCCAAACACCTTAAAAGGCTTTCTTAGCCTGTGACTTTAACTTAACCCTTCAGTCTATGCCTGTCCCCTGCCTTGCCTGTGCAGCACACACCTGTACAGATGAGAAAATCGAGTCCTGCAAGGACACTCATGGCTCACATACACTGTC
>JADRCD010177391.1:0-32570 GCA_019843815.1 Montemys delectorum
GTGTGTGTGTGTGTGTGTGTGTGTGTGTGTGTGTGTGCGTGCACACACTCATGCTTGTTTGTGTGTCTGTCAGCATCGCTAAAGTTTAAAGGCATAATCCAGGAAACCGGATCTTAGAAATTCTTTTGCTCACTGAGGCCAACACAGAGGCTAAAATCAGCACAAATATCTGATATCATAGATGTCACTCTGCAAGTCCTCTTTACATGGGGATATCTATTTACCTCCGCAAGCTGATGCATGCTAATCATTGAATGAATATGCGACTAACCTAACCTATTCTCCTTTAATGTTCAAGACACTGAGGTAAGTCATTTCCATAATTCTACAGTAGTCACTTTGGACTCCAGTCAGAACAAAACTTCCCAAGAGCGATCACTCTGAGATGAGGATGATTAACTATGAAGGTGAAGCTGTACCATAGGATAAAAGAAGTAACAAGTCAGACACAGAAGCCTGGAGGGTCCCTGATGGTGGACAGCCTCCCACTCATACCGTAGTAGCTCATCTCCTGTATTCATGCTAACACACTAATTTCAAAGAAAGAAAAACACCTCTATTATCATTTTATAAATTATAATATTATGTAAAATGAAGAAGTATTATAATTGCCCATTCTTCAAACATAAAATATTATATGAAAGAGAAGAAACTATGGGGTATCAGAATTCTGTTGAAGCCTATTAAGAGAAGCTTGTTCACTCTTATAAATTCATGTGTGTTTTATAATATAAAACACAAATAATTTATAATATAATTAGTTTTATGACTTTTGGTCAAAAAACAAGAACTAAGTCATACTTCTGACCATGGGTAGCAAGAATGCATGCTGAAACACTCAAACATTGATCAGATTACAAGTGTTTTATTGTCTCTTCCTTGAAGAATCAGTCCAAGACTGTGAAAATGTTTGAAAGGATAATGGTATTTAAGATTCTAAGGAGGACAATAGAGGTAATGGGCCTCTATAAATCTATCCCTAGACACAGGGAGCAAAAGGTCCCCAGAGCAAGCTGGGTGAGTAGTTGTATTAGTGATTTTTTTTAACTTTTATTACATTATGATGAGAAAAGTTACATGATTTCAATTTGTCTGAATTTGTTAACATTTAAAAACATATTTTAAGTAAATAGAATTAAATCACATTCTTGTTTCCCTTTTGTACCCCAACTCCTTGCAGAGACCCCCTCTTCAATACCTACAATATCTTTTTTGTCATATTCCTTAAAATTTATAAATGTTATAATAAAAAGAGTATTGTAAAAGTTGTTTGATATAAAACAATTTAACAATGTTATGTAGATGCTTATCTACAGCAATACTGCAAATACATATGATTTTCTCACTATAAATTTCAAATAACTCCAAACATATTAACTGTATGTTTCAAAATAGTACATCACTACTAGTATTTTCTTAAATGAACATAAATATGTAAAGTCTTTTTATTTGTTTGTTTTGTATTTAGTAGAGTTTAAAATCTTGGCTCTTTCTGTGGTACAAGCCCAAAATAAGAACAATTTTTAGACATTGGATTTCATTGTAATAAGGCTGTACTTCAGTGAACCTCAAATCACTGAAGGATTTTACCTCTATCATAGCTAAGCTGAGAGTTGACAGTTCTGCTGCACCAAGGAATGAATTGTAGGCATGATTTTTAGATACAGACTTCCTGCTGTGGTCAAAAAGCTATTTGACTTGAGTGTGTGACTTTATTCTCAGCCCACAGAGAACAGGTTACATTCATTTAAGAAACGGTGTGTGTATTAAGATGATCTATCCATAAAGTCATTCACCAACTGTTTCAACGAACAATGGTTCTGCATGGAAGGTGGTACGGACATTAGGTGAGGAGGATAAGAATCTGGTTCATTGGCTGTGATGATTTTGAAAAGCATTCATCTCAGAGAAAGAGTAACTTATAAAGTTCTCTTCTTCAAATTCGATACAAGAGCTAGAAATGTCAAGCAAAGAATTCAGTCTCACTCTTTGTTGTTCTCTTTCGTACAAGCCACCTTCCAAGTTAATTTTCTATGTCTCCCTTGGGTATATAAGTACTTTTGAAATATATAAGCTGTTCTGAAAACCATAGTATCGTGTAAAAACATGAAATAAAAAATACTAATAGAGAGGCTAAGATAGGAGAAGCAAGATTTCAAGACCCTTACGTTGAACACAGCAAAACATTGTCACAAACAAGCTGAAAGTATATATAGATTGTACAATATTGGATCTATTTCTCCAATTACCAAATTAGAGAGACCATTGGATGACAATAAACAAATTTCTAATTCCACATATTTTTGGATTTCAATTGCTTAGGATATGTTGGTAATATTAATTTTCATATTAAGATATTAAGAAAAGGTAGTTGTCACTTCCTATTGTTTTTGTTGTATGAGGTGGAATTAGATTTGTGTGGATTTGTTGAAAGATTACTTTCTTGCTTCTTCTAGGGTGTAGCTTTGCTCCTTATGTTGATATTTTCCATCTATTATCCTTTGGAGGGCTGGATTTGTGGAAAGATATTGTGTAAATTTTGTTTTGTCATAGAATATCTTCTTTTCTCCATCTATGGTAATTGAGAGTTTTGCTGGGTATAGTAGCCTGGGCTGGCATTTGTGTTCTTGTAGGGTCTGTATGACATCTGCCCAGGATCTTCTAGCTTTCATAGTCTCTTGTGAGAAGTAATTCTAATAGGCCTGTCTTTATATGTTACTTGCCTTTTTTCCCTTACTGCTTTTAAAAATCTTTCTTTGTTTAGTGCATTTGATGTTTTTATTATTATGTGATAGGAGGAATTTCTTTTCTGATCTAGTCTATTTGGAGTTCTGTAGGCTTCTTGTATGTTCATGGGCATCTCTTTCTTTAGGTTAGGGAAGTTTTCCCCTACAATTTTGTTAAAAATATTTACTGGCCCATTACATTGTGAGTCTTCACTCTCTTCTATACCTATTATCCTTAGGTTTGGTCTTCTCATTGCATCCTGGATTTCCTGGATGTTTTGGGTTAGGAGCTTTTTGCTTTTTTGCATTTTCTTTGACTGTTGTGTCAATGTTTTCTATGGTGTCTTCTGCCCCTGAGATTCTCTCTTCTATCTCTTGTATTCTGTTGGTGATACTTGCATCTATGACTCTTGATTTCTTTCCTAGTTTTTGTATCTCCAGGGTTTTCTCTCTTTCTGATTTCTTTATTGTTTCTATTTCCATTTTTAGATTCTGGATGGTTTTGCTCATTTCCTTCACCTGTTTGATTGTGTTTTCCTGTAGTTCTTTAAGGGATTTTTGTGTTTCCTCTTTAAGAGCTTCTAGCTCTTTACCTGTATTCTCCTGTATTTCTTTGAGGGTGCTATTTATGTCTTTCTTAAGGTCCTGTATCATCGTCATGATAAGTAATTTTATATCTGAATTTTTCGTTTCCGATGTGATGGTGCGTACAGAACTGGCTATGGTGGGAGAATTGGGTTCTGATTATACCAAGTGACCTTGGTTTGTGTTGTTTATTTTCTTATGCTTCCTTCCCCCCCACCCCCCATCCCACCATCTGGTTATCTCTAGGGCTACCTGCCCTTGCTAATTCTGACTGGAGTCAGTCCTTCCTGTGATCCTAGTTGCATCAGAATTCCTCAGACTCAGAAAGACTCTGTGACCCTGTGATTTTGGGATCCTGTGACCTTGGGCTTGTTAGAGCACCTGGGAGTGCAGCAGCTTCCTCTGGGTGTTGTGGGACTGGCTGTAGAGTTTGCACCTAAGGTCCGCTCAGGACACCAGCCCAGAGAGACCAGAAGGAACCTGAGCCACTCTGCTGGGGGAGTTCCTGTGTGCCTGGTCTGGCAGGTCCCAGTTACTCCTGGTGTTGGGACAAATGTTGGGTCCCCATCACCTCTGATCCTGAGAGTTTCAGAGCACCTGAGAGTGGAGCTTCCTCTGGGTGTTGTGGGACTGGCTGCAGAGCTTGTGCCCAAGATCAGCTCAGGACACCAGCCCAGAGAGACCAGACTGTATTGGTGATCTTGAGGTTCAACTGAAAGACCCTGTTTTTAAAAGTAATGAAATAAAAAGCATAGTGATCTAAGACAATTCCCAACATTAGCCTTGGAATTCCACACATACACATATGCACTCTTTACACAAACATGTGCACACCCACACACATACTGCAAACTAGTTTGACAACCCACCCAGATGAGAAACTATCCTTCACTAAATTTGTCTGTTCTAGGAATTTCAAGAAACTTGATATATATAAAGATACATTGAGAAGGTGGATTCAATAATTAACCAATGAATGACTTTAATGAATCACTTACAGAGCCTGGCAGCTAACTTGGCTTGCCTTCTAGAACAGCCTCTTCTTTATCTTGTTCCTCTCTTTTTGCAGACACTGACCAAAACCTTTACCCTCCTTATAACATTACCTCTTGAAGTTCTCACTCTTTCTTGTCTGAACTTCTCCTTCCCACCACATGTGCTATTCCCTTTCCTTCTCTATTAGGTGGTCATGGACCTAAAGGAACTTGAGCTTTTCTAGGAGTGTTGTACTGCAAAAGCACAAAGGGTAGTGCTCTGGTGCCAATAAGTGGGGAGCCAATCCCCAAGATAGACAAGTCACATGGTCCTGACAACATATAATTGCAACCATCTATGATGGATTTATGATGAATATGTGGATTATACCTTGACCAGGACTGCATACTCACTCAGACATACATCTTGAACTTAATGTCTAACATTAAGGCCTCCTTTGTAGATTTTAGCATGAGGGTTCTCATTTTTCCTCAGCTTGCTTACACCGAATAAATCTCTTTCCTCAGTTTTGCACAAATTCATTTCATGTTAAGTGGCTTATTGAGTGTGCGTGACTAAGACCAGCTTGTTAGAACTCAGGATGCAAACTTCAACCTCAAAATCTTTACAAACACATGAAGTCCCCACCCCCAACACATAGACTTCGAGCTGATGTTAATCTTTAACCCCAAAAGTACAATTTTATCTTTTACATATGTTTCTTCTCCCAGTAGCTGCCAATAACCACAGCTGCATGATCTGCTAGACTTTGTCTCTCAAATTGTAATAAAATTGTTCTTGAGCTTTCTTGTTAGCCCTGTTTTGAAATTATTTTATCTATGAGTGGATGGGTCGGGGAGCACCCTCACATAGGCAGAGGGAGGGGGAAAGCAAAAGGGGGGTTCCAGAGGGAAGACCTGGAAAGGGGATAACATTTGAAATGTAAATAAAAAAATATCCAATAAAAGAAAAATATGAACATGCAAAAATACAGACAAAACAAAACACACACACAAAACAAACGAGCAAAACCACTGTGTTCCTTGGTAAAATTGCTCATCTTGTACAAACTTGATTGATGGCCTCCATGAATGACAGTGATAAGTGCTCCTTGCAGTACATTCCTGAACCAGAAAAGAGCAACCAGTGGGAAGGGCTGCCTTGCTGAATTATGCACATCTCTCATCACTAAGAGACGGTTCATTCCATTTACACTGAAAATTCCTACTAGAATGTTGTTAGCTTGCTGTTAGGAGTCTACACAGACATGTCAGTGCCTTTCCCCAATATTAAAGCTTACTGATTAAAAATAATCCCACAAGTTACTATCATTTCCTTTCACAGCAATTTTCCATATTCTCCTGTGTTCCCGTATGGCCTTGTCGTAGGAAAACACATGTTCATTTAGCTCTTAGTTCACACATTACATATCACCCAATAAATATATTTATTTATATGTATAGTGGAGGCTACAGAAACATTGTAACAATTTAAAGAGGCAAGATACTTCAAGACATTTTTAAAGGTCCCGATAAGGCAGAACTGGAAAATATTGGAAATATAAGGAGCTCTGTAGAGTAAGATAACAAATAAGTTTGGGGGCCCTGGAAAGGTCCTGCAGCCACTGTTGTACATTCTCAATAGACAGTCAGAGTGGAGCTGTGGGGTTGAGATCAGCAGCAGAAATAATAGAGAAGTAATAGTTGCAGAGAAAATAGCAGTTAGACAAGAGTGTGCCCAGTCTATATAACTAAGTAAGAGGATTAGCAGGTGACAGTCTGTGTAGACTACTGCAACCCAGTTGAGCTAAAGCCAGTCATTAGTTCATTATTTAATGCCCCCATGGTGCACACATGAAGTGTCATCTGAGAAGTCAGCAGGTGTCATCATAATCCAAGCTGTCTACCACTTTATGTGACAGAGGTAAAGGTGTTTAATGCTTCTCCTTTGGTTTGTCAGATAACTTCCTGGGTCTGATTTTTCTGATGTGATTTTAATACACCTATGTGATTCTAAATTTGCAATTAACTCTGATAAATCTATACTGTTCCTCATGTGTCTACCAGATACAAAATCATCTTCCACTCTGAAAACTGAGTCAAAGCTGCTTATGAAACAGAAATCCTTGGGCAAGGCATAATCTAGAAAATTACTGTTTGACAAAACAGAATAACTTAGGGTGTCAGCAAAGCCCAATCTCAACATGGAGTTGGCAGTACTGAGCCTAGCCTCTTCCCACTGTCACCACCTTGAAAAAAAAATGCCACCTTTAGCTTTTCACCATTTCTCATTTCTTTAATTGTCATATGTCATATGGGACCAGGCCTATCTTTTGAGGACTGCCAGTGACCACACTTTTACACTAAAAACTGATTAGAGATTTTTGTGATAAAGTAAGTGACCAATGAGTTTGCATAAGTGATATTTTTAGAGTGTCTGCATGTACTCACGTTGTGCACACAAATCAGCAACTTCTGATTTACTCTCTCCAAAATATGTTAGTTCTAAAGGCAGATGTAACACAGCTTTTCATCATAGGATTGGCATATGAAATAGAGGCAGCGTTGCTTACATATTTACAATACAAAATAAACAAAGCAGTGCACTGAAAGTTCTATCTGTGATAATTATACCTACTATAATGACTTGAATGAAAATGGTCTCTATAGGCTGAGATAATTGAATACTTGGAACGCAGCGGGTGGTACTGTTTGAGGAAGTTTATCAGGTGAGTCCTTGTTGGAAAATTTATGTCACTATATGTGGGTCTTGAGAATAAAAAATATTGCCTGCTTCCAATTTGTTTTTTCTGCTTCCAATTTGTTTTTTCTGCTTCATACTTACAGTTCAAGGTGTGAGCTTTCACTGTTCTGTTCTTGCTGTCAGTGCTACTGTTGACTCACTGACATTATAAGCTTTGGGGTTGTAGAATGCGGTGGTTTGAATATCCTATTAGAAGTCATGGTCTTATTGGAGATGTAGCCTTGTTAGAGGAAGTGAGTCACTGTAGTTGGGCTTTGAAATCTCATATATAGACTCAAGTCTGGCCTAGTTAGTTTCTTCAGGCTGCAATCATAGAGATGCAAAACTCTCAGCTTCTTCTACAGCACCATGTCTGCCTACACACTGATTCCTGCCATGAAGTTAATGGACTGAACCTCTGAAACTATAAGCAAGCACCAATTAAATGTTGTCCCTTCTAAGAGTTACCTTAGTCATGGTGACTCTTTACAGCAGTGAAGACCCCAACTAAGACATAGACTATAAAAGCAGGTGTATGATATAGCCCAGGACTGATAGACTGTCATTGCAAGATATTGGAAGACAGTAATGCTGAGAACAATGTAAACTGTGAAGTCCCAGCTTAAAAGATTTCAGAAGGCAGCAATATTGGCAACCTTATTCTTTCAACATTTTGGTAAAAATCTGGGCATCTTTTGTTCTTGTCCTAAGAATTTGCCTGAAACTAAATTTAGAAGCAGTGGTCTAATTTAATTGGCAGAGATCATTTCAGGATAGCGTACTATTGAATCTGTTGAATGTTTATTACTGACTCTAATGCAAGGTAAGTGGAAACGGTGGGTAAGGAAGGATTCAAGATAGAAAGATAAAATATTCAGTTTTAAAAAAAAATGAGGAAAAATGTTGCAGCTGAGTTTTGTGCCGAAGGAGATGAGGGCAGCACTATTCAGGAGTAACTTCATCCTCTGAAACGATGGGAAGAATGTCCTCAGAGATGGACTCAAGCCACGAAACTTCCCATTTGTGAAAGAGAGCATAAAGTTATTTTTTTTTTCTCCTAGAAAACAAACGAATGTTAATATGATTCAGAGGATAAGAGGTCCATCCAAACATGGAAGCAGAAATTGGTAGTGTCATCCATGTGGATCCAGTGTTGGAGAAATAAAGAGGGCAAGAGTAAACTGGTCCTAAATGCATTCTTCACAGTTTCAGGGAGCCACTATCACCAAGAGAACTGTGACAAAGAGGTTTTTGCTTCATCCTCAGTTGGCAACACTGCTAGGGAGGTTTACTAGATGTGGCCTTGCTAGAGGAAGTTTGCCATTCACTGTGGACTTTGAAAGCAGAGGGCCTTGCATACATGCACTTCATTCTGCCTGCTTCATATTTCCAGTTCCAGGGTGTGAACTCTCAGCTTCTTGTTCCTGCTTCCAGGTCTACTTACTGTGGTCCTACGATAGACTCTCACCCCACTGGAATCATAAGCCCAAACAAACCCTTTCTCCCTTGTGTTGCTTTTGGTCATGACGTTTTATCAGAGTGACAGAAAAATAACTAGTATTATTGTATTGTGATATTAATATGCTGTAACAGAAAGATCACAGAGTGTTGCCAGACTGTTACCTGGATTCCCCTTACTACTTCTTCCAACACTGCATTTTCAAACAGGGGGTCCTGTACAGAGGACATAAAGGTTGAAAGTGGGACCCTAGCAGTGCATCTTTCAGAGATGTCATTGCCCTTGCCCATGCCCATGCCCATGCCCATGCTGGGGTAGGACATTTAGCTGAAGCAAGAGTTTTTGTGTCACCCAGGTTCTTAATTAACCCTTCACCCATGCAGCAGTAAATCTGATAGACTCGTTGGTTGCCTGTGTTGGATATTAATGGAATTGTTTATTTGGTTTGTCTTTCTGTCCTATATGAGATTAATTGATCTTTTTTCCCACAACATCCTGGGAAAAATAATATGATAGTGGGATAAGAAGAACTCATACTCAAAATAAATGACAGTCGAGTGAGGTGGAATCTTAAGGGTTCTTCGAATAGTCAGTTGTGTTGGACGGTGTTTTGCTGGGGCAAACAGGTGAAGGAGTGGACACAGGTGAAACTAAAACCATGAGACTAAGGCAGACTCATGAAGGAACTTTTGGCTGCAGCAGACACAGTGGAGAGGGTGTTCTGCTTAAGCAAGCATGTGAAAGGACACGTGATGAAGGATTTTTTGCTAACCATTCACATGTATTGGTCTACCTTACATTGTCTGTTTGATCTCCATTTGTTGGGACTTTGCTGACTTGGGCTGATTGGATGCAAATGCTGAGGCAAGACACATAGAGGGCACATGATGTTTAGAGTATAAAATGGACTCAATGGACAATGATGGAGGCTGACCTTGGCTTGTTAAGAACTAGCTGTACAAGGCTTGTAAGTTGTGGTGTCTTTGCTGATCTTTGCTTGCTAAGAGAGGCACAGCTGAGAACTGCTGGTATCTTTCCAGGCCCCTCCTGCTGACTTAAGCCTTGACTGAGGCCTTGCTGTTTCTGCTAGGTAGTGCCACCACTGCTGATTCATGTTTGTTATCCTGACTCTACTGAACTTGGATTGCTTGTGTATCCATGAAGTGTTTGCAAGTGGATCCAGCTGCTGCTGCTGTTGCTAACCTGTGAACTGAACTGCTGATTTCCAGACAACACAGATGGGAGTTGCTCTGAAGAACCTTTCTAAACAGGTCCACTTCCCTGTATCCTTTCTTTCCTACTACCTCTGGTGGGTGGTGAGCTAAAAGGAAGGTTAAAGCATTTAAGAACCAAAAATAGTTTTTGAAAAATTACAGTTACAATAGTGTGAGGTACAGATGCATAGAAATGCTATAGACACTGACACTATTTTCTTAGAATTTCTCATGTTCTTAGATCTACATATTGTGATGCTTCTAAAAACTCTCTATTAAAACATCTATTTTGAGAAACCATACACTGCAAAATACCTTCTGATAATTAATCTATTAAGCAAAAATATCAACAGTACATTTTTAATAATGTTAATTGGAGAAGTAAATACATAATTTTCCATCAGTAGTTTCTGAGCTGTAATATTCAATCCCTATCCAGTTTCTAAAAATTGTCAACAGGCAATGTGTGTTCTTAAAATTTATTTTTTCATATAGAAAATTCAAGTACATGGAAATAGAAAAGTAAATAAAAGAGCATTGTGTGCTAGTTTACAAACTAGGCAAGCATATAGTAACGGTTACACAGACCTGGGATGAGAGGGGCTTACAGTAGTTCAAAGGAGCTGATCTAGATTTAAATACAAGTAACAGGGATACAAATTTTATATCTCTGTGAAGATAAACCCACATATTCCAAGAGTGAAGAAGTTAACCACTGTATATCTCTATTAAAAAGGATTGAATACAACCAGTTGCCAACCATCTTATCTCTCATGTCACCTCCAACATTGCTTTCAATTACACTAATATCAATTGTATTGTCAGTTTTCAGTAATACAGCAAACATATTGTTTAAATTGGTCTAGCTAATTCCAACTTAGAGTCATCTCTATTTATATAGAGATTTGGCTGATTTGATTTTTAGAAAAGATGGAAATCAGAAAAAATATGATTGCATGATTCTTTTATTTAAGTTGAAAAGCATAGAGAAGTACACTGGCAAAGACATTTGTTACCCAATCTATCTAGAAATAAAGATTTCCTGAAAAAGTGTGCTTTATTGAAGCTACCCATGTTCCAATATATGGCCATGCATTCATGAACATATGAAGTACTAAATGAGGAGATGGATATTAAATTAGAAAGAGAGGCAGAGAGCAAATGAAGTTGGAAAAGCTTAGAAGCATAGAAGAGTATACCAGATATGAACACACTATATACATCTATGAATATTAAACAAAATATTTTAAAAGAGAAAGAACAATTCAAGAATAGGCAAGACAGTGTTTGAAATGCAAATATCAAAAATTTGTTTTTTTGTTTGTTTGGTTTGGTTTTTTTGAGACAGGGTTTCTCTGTGTAGCCCTGGCTGTCCTGGAACTCACTCTGTAGACCAGGCTGGCCTCGAACTCAGAAATCTGCCTGCCTCTGCCTCCCAAGTGCTGGGATTAAAGGCGTGTGCCACCACTGCCCGGCCAAGAATTTGTGAGAATATAGTTCATTGATGAGTTTCATGCGAAGTTACTACATGCAGTAGAAGAATAGTGAATACATAGTTCAGTATAATAAATAAATGTCCAAAGTGTATAAGTGTAAATGTGTTCGTTTACTTTTAAAAAATTAAATTTATCTTCCTATGTAAAACCTCATTGTAACACAAATTCCATTCAGATATTGATAACTTGGAAAGATACATATGTACTGGGTAGAATAGCACATAATACTAGCTGAATTTTTTTCTACTGATCCTTGAATATAAAGCAAACAGTAAGCAAAATAAAATATTTATTCCCGATAAACATGATGCTCCCAGTGAAGAGCAATATACCATGTCCTTTTACATTACATTCCTAGGTAAATTTCATATGCCATATTCATGTATAGTTTTTATAGTTTGTGATATTATATGTTCTAGTCTTGATAAGAAATCGTAAGACACAATAAGTGGATAAAGCAATCAAAACAGAATGATCACTTTAAAATTCCAACATGACAGAACTTTTAGAGTAGAAAATTAGAATCTCTACAAATAACACATTAAAGTATCTGCTTAAAAAACATGTAACATGAGAGAATACCTGTATAATGTTAGCTAATGATGGAAGCATTGAGAAAATATCAAAAATGAATACCATAAATAGATAACATAAATGGAGTCATCTGATAAGGACAGCCTTGAGCCAAAAGAACAAAGAGATTTTTGAAAGGCAACGGAACACATAGGAAGTAATAGACAATTAAAGCACTTCATTATCAGTATGCTAACAATATAAGATAAAGCAGAATCGAGGATATGCTATAAACTAGTAAAGAATAGTGTATGTTGTCTAGAAAGAAGATAAGATAAATTAACGTTCAGAAAAGCTTATTCAAATTTTAACCATCATTGGATAGCATAACAGGAGATGATAAAGAAACTTCAGTTCAGGGCACAAAGTATATATTCTTGGCTCCTGTGTTTTCAGCACAATGTAGTTTCAAACAGTATAATAAATCCTATGTGCCAGAAATTAGAAAAGGTAAGAGACTAGTCATGCCTGGTTCTCAGCAGCTGACACCTGGCCTTCCAACTGCAAGAATGAGAGCCCCCGCTGAGGCACTGTTCTCTTTGGAGACCAAGAGGCTTCTGGGGTACGGAGAAAGTGGCAATTAGGATATATATGATCTACTAAAAGCAGAGCATTTGAAAGAATAAGTCTGAATGTTCACGACATACTACTAGCAATCTTGTAATTACAGCTTTCTGGAGCTGAGGCAAGAGGACCAAGTATATTGGGCATTGTCTACTACATAGTGAGACTCTTAGGTGAACCAAATAAAGCAACACAACCCACAATGAAATACATTAAATATAGTGGTAAATGTCCAATTTTAATGGAAAATTTTATTAACTATAGGCCGAGGAAGGTCACAGACTGGCTACCAGGATCAAAACACATTTAAATCAATTGCAGTTATACTAGAGAAGTCAATAGCAAAGCAAAAAGAAAAAAAAAACTTATAAAAACTAGTATCATAGAGGAAGAGGAATAATTACATTATTTTTGTTTATATTTTGACAATAGAAATGATTAAACTTAGTTTATGAGAACAAAAATTAGATAACAGGTTCTATTTCCTAGCAGGGCATATTATTTCTTTAAGAGATGGAAGACTGCCATTTGAGAAACAGTACCCTTGTCTTGTCATGTATCTGCTGGTCGAGTTACTATAGAGATGGAATCTGGCTCCATTCTTATGCTGGCCTCCTTAATCTCCCTATAATTTATGCTATAGACTCTTTCTATGATGATGGAACCAGAAATACTTATAAAATATAAAGATAACTACAACATTTCTCTTTGTTTGGGGGAACTCTAAGTATGGGCAAAGCTGTTTGATACATTCCCCTGACACTTCTTAATCAAGAATTGGGGCTGGCTTTGATCTTTTGCAGGACACACATCTATGCAGATCTTTCAAGGAGACATTTGAGAATGCATTTTGCATAATAAATGCCAGACATCTAGAAATAATTTCAAATGCTGGGGACATATAGTTTAAATCCAGTGCTTTACCCAAACCAGAAACTTGTGCAGCTTATGCTATTTTAGATAAGAGTTTCCAATCAGTAATGTAATAGATATGATGTTACGAGTAAACCATTGTGGAGGCAATTCAATTTATTGGTTCACTTCATTTGGTGATACTGGCAAGCTCAGCTATAATTGCTGAGAAAAGATTAAAAGAGGAATATGATGTGACTCAGTGGAAATCAAATAAAGCTACTCTGTGAATCACTGAGGAGAAGATGTAATTGTGACTGCTCATGCTTTACCACTGGTTGATCTTGTCTGTTTTTTAACTATTTTGACCCACTGAATGATTTCAAGCTATGTTAATTGGTGAAGATTAATTCACTTTATATTCCTAGATACTGTATTTCTGAATAGGGTGATGATCATACATTTCCAAAGGTAATGCCTAGGTTCATTGCTTTCTGTAATGAAGTTCAGAAGTGCCTTGGATCACTCTAAGGGCCACTCTTGGATGCGAACACTCTGAAAGTCCTAAAAAAAAAAATGATTTATGGTAGCAAATATTTACTATCTGGTTAGTTATATAGATACTTTAGGCTGATGTGTTTTTACAGTCCCTCACCAACAGTGATTTGAACATATATCTATTGATTAATTAAATGTGCAAATGTCAAGCTGACCAAAATATTGTACCACCAGCTTCTAACGCCAGCATCCGATATGTATGCTGCCCTTAAAAAGAAAAAGTGGATTATGACATTTGCTTCACAGCATCTTTAACAGTGAAGAATTTTTAATATAAAGTCTTGTAAAACAGTAACACTTACCAGTAGTTTTACTATTTTAGTGGGTTTTAAACTATTAAACTTGCCAAAAGAACGTTCTCATTTTTTTTAAAATTATTACCTGGAAGACAAATAATTATAGTTATCCATATTTATGTTTGTACATATTTTAATTGTTCACATTCTATAGGTACACTTTAAATAATTTTAATCGAATTATTCAGATTTATGAATTTTAACTCATAATGATTGAGAAAAGCTAATAACCATACTTTAATCATTCCCCTATAAGTTACTTGCTGGTATAATGAATTGAGATATTAAGTGAATTCTGAGTGGATAGCTGAGATGATGAATTCCTAGAATGAAATGCCAGGCATTTTCCATTTTTGCTTACTATTTATAGCTAGACAACACATTATAAGACATATATTACAATAACTTCTAGTCTACACTGTCTTGCTTTTTTTCAGTATTCTTGTTTTATTACAGAGTGTTAAATACATAGAACAATGAACTAATATGTTGGGAAAGATTATTCTGTGTATTTATATACACCATCTAAATACATGTCAAGTGTAAGAGTACTGTCTAATATACAATTAAATTTGATTTATTTCATAAAGTTGGCAACATTATTGGTTTGCATTTCTTGTATTCATAAGCTGAAAATTATTTTCAGCTTTATTAATTTAGGTAAAAGATCATGTTAAATAGAATATCTTAAGGGTAAATGTTCAGAAAATACTGGAATGCATGTTATCCCTTAAAACTATAGAATCTATATTACAAATTGTTCATTAAAAATGACAGTTGTTTGGATAAAGGTAGTGAACTAGAAACTGAAGCTCCATGACTTTGTGTGAAAAAGAATGGTCTATCTCCCCAGGAGAAAAGGACAAAAGACTGTTGGATTTCAGAGTAAAAGGATACCTAAAAAATACAGTTAAATAAATAATAGGTGAGCCACTTTAAAGAAGTTGAGTCAAGCAGAACAGAGTTCCAGGCAAGCAAAGAGAAACAGAACAGAGGCTGCAGCCAGGTGACTGAGATGGTTCTATGAAGAGAGTACGAGGGATGCTGTTGAGAAAGTCCACTGTCTTCAGAGGCCCCAAATGCTGCAGCAGCAGGTCTTCGTGACATAGTGATTTCTTAGGTGATTGGCTCACCGATGGAAAATACTCTTATTTTGTCTATATGATAAAAGGGCAGTGAAAAGTGTCATCATGAGAGGGATTCTAGCGTAGAAAAATGAGCTATAATGGGGCTTGAGAATAGGAACACCCAAGAGACAGCTGTGTAGTATGGGAGGACTGGGCCTTGACGAGCTAGTATGTACAGACCTCCAGAGACTATGGAAATTATAAACATAATTCTCTATTTGGTATCTAGGTTTTAGATTTCATCAACTAAGACTCAATCAGGAGTTTCACAATTCAGACCTAAGGTTAGTGTGTGGTGGTTTAAATATGCTTGACCCGTGGGAAGTGGCACTATTAGGAGGTGTGGCCCTGTTGGAGGAAGTGCTTCAGTATGGGGATAGGCTTTGAGGTCCAATATTAGGCTCAGCCTAATGTGGTTGGGTCTCCTTCTGGTTACCTTAGGATCATGAAGTAGAACTCTTGGCTCTTCAGCACCAAGGCCTCTGGATGCTGTCATTCTTCCTTCCATGATAATATTGGATTGAACCACTACAGCTGTAAGACATCCCCAATTAAATGGTTTCTTTTATAAGAGTTAAATTGGTCATGGTGTTTTTTTCAGAGGAATGAAACACTAACTAATCATAGGGGATCAATATCTTGAGCAACATATCTGCCATTTAATTGTTCTGGATAAAGAGAATCCCAAAGTATAACCCCATCAATAATACTTATGGAATCTAAAAATTACAGAGCTATTTCCTCTACCTACATAGATCTCAGTGCTCTGGTTTCCACTTGTAATACGTAGTCTAGCTAGACAATTAGGTACTCTTGAGTCCTGGAAAATCTCCAAATTTTCCATTATAAGAAAAATCCTGGAATAGCCCACTCTGTGTAAACCTAAGTATGACCAGAAAGGGCACTAAAGTGCAAATAGGGAAAATGAAACTTAAGAAAAACAGAGTTACAAGTTCAAACACATGACTCCCATGTACAAACTGCCAGCAGTCATGTACTGATGACCTAGAAAGGTACATGTTTTATTAGTATTGTTTTTCTTCCAGGCATTTTTTTTTAAATTACTGCACTGCTGTCAGTATTTTTACTATGTTGTACTGAAAGAATAATGTTTTGGAAGAGCATTGTACTCACTGGACCAACAAATCATTATAGGTTTTCAGTGCATGGTACTGGAGGTTTTGATAGATAATGCCTAAACTCTTCAGGAAAACATCATCACTCCATGTGCTATAATTCTGTTAAGGATATATATATATATATATATATATATATATATATATATATATATCATTATATATATAAATATATATGAAAACTTTTAAAAATAATGTTGTCTAGGTCCTTTTCAAATATCCTTGGTTATATTTATCTCTTCTTTTTTCAATATTTACAAAGTACACACTCTCTCAGCAGCCCATGGAACATTCGGAAAACAAAAACTGTTGTAAGCTCAAAAGAATGCCTTAGCAAATAAAAAAGAGTCAAAATAACATCTTGTATCTTATCACATAATGGTGAAATAATACTAGACTATCACTTCAAGAAAAGTTTCATAAGTACTTATAGACTTAACCGTATATAGTTTTTAGAAAATATTTATTTTAAGTTTTGCAATTGCAATGTAGTTATATCATTTTTGCTGACCCCCTTTTTCTCTCTAAGCACAGATATATAGTCTTTCTTTCTCTTTTTCAAATTCTTGATATTTTTTTTATTAATTGTTTTTCCATGTATATTTTAGAGACACAGCAATCTATGGACAGGTGGCGTAAAAGAGAATAGTGATAAAATAGTTTAAGTTGAATATAAGTAAAAATATTACACTGATATCCATCACAGTATACACTACTTAAAGAAAATAATTTTAAAATTCTATAAAGAATATATTAAATCAATAAACTATAAGAAACAACTGATCACAATTTTGATATTTGTTGTGATTATATCTCAATGATTTATTCACATTTTGAGAGTGATCACATCATTTGTACTAGCAAAGTATGACTAGGCATTATCTACCGCCTATTCATTTCTTAACCTACTTATTGCTTGCATATGTGCTAACTCTGCCTCTTTTCCCAAAATTATCTCTGTTCCAGGGAAGCAAGTCTTAGAACTGCAGCTACAAACACAATGCTAAGAATAGCGAGCTTTATCCTAAAATTAAACATTCAAAACTAATTGCTCTATTCAAGTCATGAGTTATTACAGCAATTTAATAGTGATAATCTAGATGGAAAGTACATTTTTACTAGTCTACTAATCTTGTAGAGAATTCAAGTAGCCCTTTGTAGTGCAGTATTATTTTGTAAAGGGATACATGATTTTTATACATCTAATTGGATATTTGGCTCTTTCCTTATAACCTTTAATTTAATTAAATTATTATTTAAAATCTACATTGAGAAATTAATCAAAATCTTTGTGATCCACCAAAAATAACACAGAGAAAATTTTATCTTGAAATGAATGGTTATTGACCTTTAAAATGGAAATTACTACTCTGAGCAAACTAAATATGACAGAAAATGAACATGTGAGATTCTAAACGCTAGTTAAAGTTCTAAATTGCAAGGCAGAATATTTTATGACATGCATAGGAATACTTAGTCCTTCCTCATACATTTAAAATAAAACAAATTCACCCAAACTTCCACTTATATGCTATACATAGAATGCATAAAAAGCAATATCAGTTTCTCAAAATGGCTAAAAAGAAGACAAAATTCCACAGAAATGAAATCATGTACACAAACGCCTAGGTTACCTCCTAAAGGAAGTCTATCACATTAATTCCTAGGGTGATTGAATCAAATATGGTATAAAAACAGAAGCCTTTCAACATAAAAATTTACTTTTTGCCATTCCCTATGGCTAAAGCTCAAATCAAAATGTGTGCAGTGATTTATTGAAAGCATTCTCTTTTGAACATGCCACTTTCCTGGTTGGTGCCCTACTTGGCATTTCTTGACTTAAGACTGTATCATACTTTTTTGTAACAATATGCTGCTGTCTTTGCATCTCCTCCTTCTGAGATCTATCTTCCTGTAAGGATGAGAGTTGTTGGATGTCAGAACACTTCTGAAACAGTGTGTCCAAGTTATATCTTAAAGGCCTCATTTCCAAATAATGCTGTATTCATAGATACAGAGAGTCCAAACTTCAACTTATCTTTAAAGGATTTAAGGGAAATAAACCAATTTACAACACCTACCACAAACTTGATGTATATATTAGTTCACTATTTATACTGATTTCATCTACAAATATATCAATATTAATAAGACATTATTTGACAGCTGGAGAATTTTAGCATTTATTATAAGGGAGTATAATACACATTTTATAAAAGTAATAATTTGCCATTTAAAATTACCTTCTGGAAAGTGCATTGGGGCACACCTGTAACTCTGGCTATTGGAACATTTGAGTAGATCCAAGAAGTGTCTGGGATATCTAGATTGAGAGATTTCAGATAGTCTCAGATATTTCACTATATACACACAAAACATAGGTTAAAACTAAATTATCAATAACAATAATTCATCTGTTAGTTTTATTAAAATCCTTTCAGCAATAAGAAAAAATAGTAAAACTTGGCTTCAGAAGTAGCATATCAAAAAGTCGCAAAGTGTGTTTTGAACTGCTGAGTGATGAACAAGAAAATTATACAAAGGCCCATGCTTTCTTGAGTAGCCTGAGAAATACAATTTTAAAGACACTTCACAGAGAAAGTGATAGAACATTACAGACATATTCTCAATTATACACAGAGAAGCCTAATATATAGTTAACATCTTTATTAGAAAGTAGAACTTCTAAATGTTTGTTGGGAAATACACAGGAGGATGTTAAGAGGTATATTAGAAACCCTACAAGAACATTTTTATTGATAGCAGAAGGGAGTATGGAAATTTGAGCAGGTAAGTAAGTGATTATCTTGTAATTATCAGAGGACATCTTTCTTAAATCAAAGAGTAATTTGTTAGTAAATATTCCCAAAGTTATGGAGGTCATGTAGGAAGGTAGATGGGGCATATTCATGCTGTGTAGCCAAAATGCCTCTTTGAGGGGCTAGAAAAATAGCTCAAAGGTTAAGATTGTAATATCCTTCTGCAGAGGATATAGTTCAGTTCTTAGCACCCTTCACCCATATCAGGCAGTACAGGTAATTATGCTTCAAGGTGCTCCAACTCCCTCTTCTGGCATCTATATGCACATAGTAATCATAGATACATATACAGATAAACACATACAATTAAAATAAAATCAGTAAAATCTTGAAATCAGTGTATCTTTTGACAACTTAATTTTATTTGGTGTGTTACAAATTGATAACTGATAAAATGAAATTTACTGATAAAATGAAAAATCCCTTCTCAACATTGGTAGCTTACTGTGACCAACTAGTCTGTGCTACAGCCAAGCTTTAAGACTCTTCCAGAAACTGCTTGACATTCAACTGCTCAGGACCATCTCCACTATCTTACTAAAAATCTTACTAAAAATGCAGACATCATTCCTACATCCTTCCCTCAGGTCTAGGCTGGTGAGGACCACTGACCTTTTCATCCATGCATTTCCTACACTTCAAAAGATTTGGCCTGGGTCCACCAACCAAATCTGTCATTCTTTGCCTTCATATCAAAGGAACTCAGCTTATGCTAGAATTATCTCTACCTATAACCCAAAACAAAGATTTCCCCCATGTCACATGCAACTTTCCCACACAGACATATACTCCAAACTTAGAACAGCATGTTTATCCTATATACCTTACAGTCTCCTTTGCCAATATGACTTAATTCTACCAAAGCTATTCCCAAACTCTAGACACAACACACCCCCAATACCTTCTGTGCTTTCCCACCTGCTGTATAATAATCATAGAGCTTATAAAGGAAGTGTGCATGCCAAGATCGCATTGACAAAATGAATGATCAAGTCAGTATCTTCTATTAAAAACCTAACAATCCTGAAGAAATGATAGTCAATGAGAATTTCCTAAATGAACTTCAGAATAAGGAATTTAAAAATTATAAACTTCAAAGAATTCAAGGAGTTTAAAGAAGAAACAAATAAAACTCAATGAAATCAAAGATCTTAAGAATTAATATCTGAATGATGCACAAGAAAATATAAACTTAAGACTGTTGAAAATGACAAAGATAATCTAAGACCTGAAAATGGAATTCAAACAACAACAGATTGAAAATCCTAATGACTCAAATGGAAAACTCAAAGGAAAGCCTTACAAGTAGAATGACCTAAACTGAAAACAGAATATCAGATTTTGAAGATACAATAGAAGGTTTAGACCCAATAAGCAGAGAACATGAAATACTTTTAAACAAAACACAAGAAAGGAACACTCAGAAAATATGGGACATTATACATAAACACTCCTAATTATAGGTAGAGATGAGGTAGAAGAATTCAAACTCAATGACATAGTCAAGCTCTTCCACCAACAGGGCTATCCAAGAGACTCCCAAAACATATAACCTATTACTGTTACCCTTGGTTACTCTTGGAAGTAAAATATGACTTCCTATTTCTGAAGACATCATGGGCTTCAGAAACAGGGCATAGAGATCTCTGAGCTGGAACTGACGTTTAGACCTCCTCCCTGAGAACTAGCTCTCAACCAGAAGGAATCCATGTGTAGTACTAAAAACCTAGAGAATGACTTGAAGCTAGTGAAGTCATAGTTACTGGAGAAGAAGCTACAGCTACAAATTTACTAAACCAACAATCTCTCTCATCCTCCATTAAAGAAACTTCACTTTGCAACCAGAGAGACCATTACAGAAAACCAAACCAAATCAAATAAAAATGTGTATTTGTGGGCCCAATGAATACATCCAGGAAATATTTCTGCATTGAAAGCAAAGATACATTGTGAAAGAGGGGTGGAAAGATTGTAAGAGCCAGAGGATCAAGAATTTTTCTGTGACATTGTGTCCCGTAGTAATGTCATAAGCTGCATCCTTAAAATTCCCATCAACATGACTGCCTAATATGAATGGAACTAGGTTGATGGACCAAAAAAGAAAGCCTATTTCTCAACCTCACATAAAGAACTATAAGCCAAGCTGAGGGCATATTCACAAACTTCTACAACGCCAGGCAGATATTTAAGGAGAAATCAATACAGGTACTATTAGTTTGTAATGTTAAGTTAAACTTACTGACTTAAAATACATGTTTTCTATTGAGAATAAAAATTACCTGCTTTTAAGCAACGGATTTCTCCTTTTTCTTTCAGAAATCATGATTTTGTATTTAATTTTTACCTAAAAATTTGAGGGCACTTTTACATCCCTGTTGAAGTGCTGTTTTCTCATTCTTGTCTCTCGACAAGAGTACTGCTTCACACCTACATTACTAGGGCGCAGGCGCTGGAGCAGAGGCCTTAGCTACTTAATAGGTTGAAAATCAGCTCTATGCTGCATAATGAGGTCCTATGTCAAGTGAAGAAGGATTAACGATGGAAATGAGTGATTAGACATTTGAGTGATATGCACAAGAACTCAGATTCAATCTCATGCTAAAAAGTAAGCATATTATTAGGGCTATTATATTCTTGTTCTGAAAAAGATCTGCATGTTTCCAGTTCCTAGATTGCTCCACTTACATATGTGCATGTGGTGAATGATTATGAAAAACATCGAAACAAGTTTTCAAACTTGTTTTTAACCTATCGAAAAATTAAAACAGAAGAAGTTAATAAGATTGAATTAAGTATAAACCTGGAGAACTAACTCAATCTTTTGTTATGTAGAGTACCTATAAATCCTCTTACCCGCTTTGTGATATTTTATAAAGAACCAAGAGTGATTTATTACTCTTCTGAGTTGAACTTTCAAGGTAGTAATAAGAATGCAAGTAATATTTATAGCTTCCCAGGCTGTAGTGCCAATAGAGATATCAATAAGCTTGAATTCATAGCCCTGGTTTAATGACAAATTTGTTATTTTTGAAATGAGATGTCGAAAGAGTGCCTTGGTTTTTATAACCTCTAATGTAGGAAAGTAACTAACGAACTTTAAAATTGAGCTCTGCTAGGATGCTCATGTTCACAGTGCAAGTGAACTCACTATGCTACATGGCTTCAACTACTCTGATTTCTGTAAAAATAATGTGCATCCAAAGAGGAAAAATTTAATCAAATTCCTACAGAACAATTGAAGAGCTTCTGTTTTGATTTAGTCCTCATTAATTTTTCTTTATTTCTTTATTATAGAGCTCTGTTGCCTAAAGATTTTTATGACATTATATGTATTATAAGTATATATGGAAACTTATTAATCTTGTCTAGTATAAACAATTTTTGATAACTTCCAGAACTTTTTTCCTATTGTTTTCTTATCACATACCAATTTAAATCATAATTGCCAAAGAAAATCATAATTACCTATTAGAATACTTGTATCTCTAAGTGTACTTAAATTTGTTTTGATACTGAAATGTATATTCCTTTTATAATGTAATCAATGAATTCACTGAACTTGGTTCAGGGAACATTAGTAAAAAGTAACTAAATTGTTATGTACCACTAGATTATTAAATTTTGATACATAAATTAAAATATACATAATTTAAAATTTATCTAGTAAAGAAAATTCTTATTATGGTAGTACATGGCATTTCTGGGAAGAAATATGATATTTTATAATCATAATTATTCTAAAATAATGAATAGTTCTTACCTTACCTATTTGTTTTGACTTTTATTGAGCAGTTTTTTTCATATAATACATTCTGTTATTTCACTTCCCCAAACTACTCTCAGATGCCTCTCAGGCCCTTATCCACACAACTCCACAACCTTTCTATCTCTCTATCTCTCCCTTTAGAGAAGAAATAGGCAATCAAACAAGCAAAACAGGATAAAAAATAAAGAGATAAACATGAGTCTCTCTGTCTCTGCTTCTCTGTCTCTCATATGCACACACACACATACATGCACACATGCATACATACAGAAACATGAGTAATTAAAAGTTATTATTTCATTAATTAAGGCCAACCACAATGTATTCAGATTTCCATCTTTTCCAGGATTAATGCATATCATGTATACAATGCTCATATTGATACTGACAACTGATGGAATGAAGATTTCATTCTTCCCTCTTTTGCATCATGCTTTGGATATCTTTTAATCATGCTAATGTCTTCATAAGCCAGGGAGTTGAAAGAAGCCCCTCAAATTGGCAACACACATTTGGTTTCTGATGATCACACATAATGGAAAGAAGATAATGTTTAGTCTTTTGCATCCTAGTAGAGTTTCTAACTATAGTAATGAGAAATCATTAAACAAGGAAGAAATGTACACACATACAAAATAAATCTTTAAGTATATTAGATAATTTTGTTTTCCTTATTGCAAAAATGATTATATCATTATTGTTTTGGAAGAATTTTAATATTCTTACTCTTTGAGAATTTCATATAATATATTTCAATAATACTTTTCTCCCCCTATTTCTTCCCTGATGTCATCCCTTACCTCCTTATCCCTTATCCCTTATCTACTCAAGTTCAAGTTCCTTTTCTCTTCACAAAAGAAACAACATCAACAAAATCATGTAAACTCATTTGTGTTGGACAACTACTCTAGAGCATGCTGTCAGCCCTGAGGTGTGGTTGATATACCCATTATCTTTCTATTTAAGAAATCTGATTGAAATAAAACTTTCTTTTATTTTTAATAGATCACAAAGAGTGGGGCAGAGACTGAAGGAAAGACCATTCAGAGACTGCCCCACCTGGAGATCTATCCCATATACAGTCACCAAACCCAGTTGTTATTGCTAATGCCAAGAAGTGCTTACTGACAAGAGCTTGATATGGATGTCTCCTGAGAGGCTTAGCTGGAGCCTTACTGATACAGATGTGGATGTTTGCAGCCAACCCTCGGGCTGAGCACAGGAACCCCAATGGAAGAGTTAAGGGAAGGATTGAAGGAACTGAAAGGGTTTGCAACCCCATAGGAAGAACAACAATATCAACCAACCAGACACACACACCCCCCCCCCCGAGCTCCCAGGGACTAAACCACCACCAAAGAGTACACATGGAGGGACCCATGCAGCAGCCACTTATGTTGCAGAGAACAGCCTTGTTGGGCATCATTGGGAAGAGAAGCCCTTGATTCTGTGATGGCTCCATTCCCAAATGTAGGAGAATATCTGGGCTGGTGGGTGGGTAGGATGGGAAACACCCTTGTGGAGACAGGGGGAGCAGGCATGGGATGAGAAATTTTCAGGGGGAAATCCATGAAGGGACATTTGAAATGTAAATAAACAAAGTAACCAAGCAAAAAAATAAATAAAAATTGGATCACAAACAACTTTTTGGCCAGGCATGGAACTCAATTCTCACTTCCCCTTTTCTCTGCCTGGAATTTTTACAGCTCTGATCCACATTGATACTTAAGACATCATATGAGGGGCATAAAGTAGACATCTCACTCTCTGCACATTGTCAAGTCGTGGATTTCTATGCCAGGGGAAGCTTCTCTAATGAGGAATAGGTGATGAACTGATCTAATAACAATATGCTATTAGGAGGCATTTTATCACAATGCTCATTTAGCAGAACAATAGTATTTTTTCTATAATTATTAAAATGATAGTAATTGTTATTCTAGGTCCTGTGACCTATCTAGTTTCGGGTTCTTGGCCTCAATAACAGTGTCAGGTATGGGTATGATAAGTGAAAAAGGGCCTTAAATCCAATCAAAGGTAGTTGGTTACTCCCATAAGAGCCATGCCCCTGTTTAGTAAGAAGACATATCTTTCATGGAAGGCCATTATTATAGCTCACGGTGTTCACAGTTGGGTGAAATTAATAATTACTTTTCTTTTCTGATAGCATGTATAATACCCTCCAGCACTATAAAATCTACCTGCTGGGGTGATGTGTCCAGAGGATGTGTGACTACCGGCCACATTTCTCCATATTTTATAAATGGTATGTAATAGGTTTGTCACCAGGGTTAGAGGGTAGCATTATCAATAGCCTTTGGAATTATAAAAGCATCATAAAAGCCCTTGAAAAGCCTTATGAAGTGTGGCTTGGGTTGTTTCCAGTCTGTCTGTCAAGGTCTGAAAGACCTAGGGCACAAACTCTGCAGCCAGTCTCACAACACCCAGAGGAAGCTCCACTCCCAGGTGTTCTAACATGCCCAGGATTAGAGGCAAGGAGGACACAACATCTGTCCCAATACCAGGAATAACTAGGACTAGCAGGACCCAGGCACACAGAAACTCCACCAGCTAGCTCAGGGGCTCAGGTTGCTGGCAGTCTGGTCCTGCTGGTGCCCTGAGCAGACTCTGGGCAGAAGCTCTGCAGCCAGTCCCACATCATCCAGAGGAAGCTTCACTCCCAGGTGCTCTAATAAGCCCAGGATCACATGATCCCAGAATCCCAGGATTATAGAGACAGCTTGACTCTGAGGAGTTCTGACACAACCAGGATCACAGGAAGGACAGGCTCTAGTCAGATTTAGCAAGGGCAGGTAACACTAGAGAAAACCAGATGGTGCTGGGCAAGCATAATAATATAAGCAACACAAACCAAGGTTACTTGGCATCATCAGAACCCAATATTCCCACCATAGCAAGTCCTGGACACATCATCACACTGGAAAAGCAAGATTCAGATATAAAATCACTTCTCATGATAATGATACAGGACTTTAATAAAGACATAAATAGCACCCTCAAAGAAATACAGGAGAACACAGGTAAACAGCTAGAAGCCCTTAAAGAAGAAACACAAAAATCCCTTAAAGAACTACAGGAAAACGCAAACAGGTGAAAGAAGCGAGCAAAACCATCCAGAATCTAAAGTTGTAAATAGAAACAACAAAGAAATCAGAAAGAGAGAAAACCCTGGAGATACAAAAACTAGGAAAGAAATCAAGAGTCATAGATGCAAGTATCACCAACAGAATACAAGAGATAGAAGAGAAAATCTCAGGGGCAGAAGACACCATAGAAAACATTGACACAACAGTCAAAGAAAATGCAAAAAGCAAAAAGCTCCTAACCTAGAATATCCAGGAAATCCAGGACGCAATGAGAAGACCAAACCTAAGGATAATGGGTATAGAAGAGAGTGAAGACTCCTGTCTTAGTTAGGGTTCTCTAGAGTCACAGAACTTAGTCTCTATGTAGTAAAGGGATTTATTGATGACTTACAGTTTGTAGTCCAACTCCCAACAATCAACTCCCAACAACAGTCACGGCAGCAGCTGTGAATGGAAGTCCAAGGATCCAGCAATTGCTCAGTCTCACAAGGCAAGCAGGCGAAGCAGAGAGAGCCTTCCTTCTTTCAATGTCCTTATATAGGTCTCCAGCAAAAAGTGTGGCCCAGGTTAAAGGTGTGTGCCACCACACCTTTAACCCCGGATGACCTTGAACTCATAGAGCTTTCTATGTTAATCCTGTGGGATTCGTAGCCACTATTCCTCAAGGTCTCCATGCCAAGATTCAGGTCAGAAACTTGTATCTCTCAGCCTCCAGATTAGGGCCACAGGTGAGCCTTCTAATTCTGGATTGTAATTCATTTCAGACGTAGTCAAGTTGACAACCAGGAATAGCCACTACAACTCCCAAGGTAATGGGCCAGTAAATCTTTAACAAAATTATAGAAGAAAACTTCCCTAACATAAACAAAGTGATGCCCATGAACATACAAACTACAGAACTCCAAATAGACTGGACCAGAAAAGAAATTCCTCCCGTCACATAATAATCAAAACACCAAATGCACTAAGCAAAGTAAGAATTTTAAAAGCAGTAAGGGAAGAAGTTCAAGTAGCATATAAAGGCAGGCCTATCAGAATTACACCAGACTTCTCACCAGAGACTATGAAAGCTAGAAGATCCTGGGCAGATGTCATACAGACCATACAAGAACACAAATGCCAGCCCAGGCTACTATACCTAGCAAACCTCTCAATTACCATAGATGGAGAAAACAAAATATTCCATAACAGAACAAAATTTATATAATCTCTTTCCACAAATCTAGCCGTACAAAGGATAATAGATGGAAAACATCAATATAAGGATCAAAACTACACCTATAAGAAGCAAGAAGGTAATCTTTCAACAAACCCACCCAAACCTAATTCCACCCAGGAAGTAACAATTACTTTTTCTTAATATCTTAATATGAAAATTAATATTACCAAGATATCTTAATCGATTGAAATCCAAAAATATGAGGAATTAGAAATTTGTTTATTGTCATCCAATGGTCTCTCTAATTTGGTAATTGGAGAAATAGGTCCAATATTGTACACTCTATATACACTTTCAGCTTGTTTGTGACAGTGTCTTGCCGTGTACAACATAATTGTCTTGAAATCTTACTTCTCCTATATCAATGTCTCTATTAGTAGTATTATTTATTTCATGTTTTTACACTATACTATGGTTTTCAGAACAGCTTACATATTTCAAAAGTATGTATATACCCAAAAGAAACATAGACAATTAAATTGGGAGGGAGCTAGTAAGAGAATAACAAAGAGTGAGACTGAATGCTTTGCTTGACATTTGTAACTCTTATATCAAGTTTGAAGAAGAGCACTTTACAAGTTACTCTTTCTCTGAGATGAATGCTTTCCAAAATCATCACAGCCAATGAACCAGATTCTTACCCTCACCTAATGTCTGTGCCACCCTCCAAGCAGAACCATTGTTCATTGAAACAGTTGATGAATGACTTTATGGATAGACCATCATAATACACATACCATTTCTTAAATGAGTGTAACCTGTTCTCTGTGGGCTGAGAATAAAGTCACTCATTCAAGTTAAATAGCTTTGACCATAGCAGGAAGTCTGCATCCAAAAATTGTGCCTACATTTCATTCCTTGATGCAGCAGAACTGTCAACTCTCAGTTTAGCTACGATGGAGGTAAAATCCTTCGGTGATGTGAGGGTCATTGAAGTTCAGCCTTATTACAATGAAATCCAATGTCTAAAAATTGTTCTTATTTTGGTTTTGTACCACAGTAAGAGCCAAGATTTTAAGCTCTACTAAATACAAAACAAACAAACAAACAAACAAACAAAAAGACTATATATTTATGTTCATTTAAGAAAATACTAGTAGCGATATATTATTTTGAAATATACAGTTAATATGCTTGGAGTTATTTAAAATTTATTTTGAGAAAAATGTATGTATTTTCAGTATTGCTGTAGACAAGCATCTACATAAGACTGTTAAATTGATTGTTGTTTTATATAAAAAACATTTATAATACTCATTTTTATTGTTATATTTTATAAAATTTAAATATTATGACAAAAACTGATATTGTAGGTATTGAAGGGGAGATCTCTGGGAGGAGTAGGGGTAGGTACAAAAGAAAAACAAGAATGTGATTTAATTCTATTTAATTAAAATATGTTTTTAAATGTTAACAAATTCAAATTGAAATCATGTAACTTTTCTCATCATAATGCAATAAAACTTAAAAAAAAGAAAAGCCTTATGAAAACCTACTAATGTAGAAGCTTACTAAAATAGCTTTAGCTTGAAAACTATAAAGATTGTAATACAAATGTGTTCTGTTTCTTTTGTTACATATGTATATATATAATTTAAACAAATATAGTGATATATTTTTCTGAACATAATGCTTGTTAGTACAATTTTAAAAGTGATAGTCTTTCTCCATCCCAGCCAACTCCCAAATAAATGAGACTAAGACAATAAAATTTATTTGATAGACTTACAGCACAGTAGCTAGGCACTTATTAATCTATTCAATTCCTCTAAGTTAATTTGGCTACCTCCCAGTCAAAATCCCTGAGATACTTGCATTTTAGTAAAGATCTGACTCTCTCTGCTCCAAATGTGTTCTCATGGTGTCTCTAAACTTTCTCCTCTGGTGATTCCTCTCTTACTTCTCTCTCTATCCCTTCCCTGGCAGAGATGTGAAGTCCAGCCCTATTCTATACACTGCTCAGCCATTGACTGATCAGCCTTTATTGACAATTCAGAGACTAAATGGGGAGAAATGTTTACACAACATTTAAACCAAAGATTCTTAGAATAAGCATTACAATGTCAATTCCAGATTGCAACCAGATGTGGGGGAAGTAATAGGTACTGAAATAATACAAATATAGCCTTTACACAATGCACAATAACATTATGCAACAAATCCTGATAGATACTTTGCATAAAGAAAGGTTGATAATTTAACCATTTGCTTTGGAATACTGGATACAGCAATTAACATGCATTTCTTTGTTTAAAGGCAATTCACAGTCTTTAGTTACATGAAATATTCATACAATTTATTATAGTTCCTCTGCTGTATCTGACAGCTGAAAGCAAAAGACTTGATGGGTCTATGTTTACATTATACAGAGAAACAAACAAATATAGTCTACGAGACTAGAATAAAATTCGAACAGCCAGTATTAGACTGATACTACTACTACTACTACTACTACTACTACTACTACTACTACTACTAATAATAATAATAATAATAATAAATAATCAAACCTGTTGCAAATATGTCCATGTGCATTAGTAAGTGGCAGCGAGAAGAGAGGTTATGTCTATGCTCAATGCTCTGAACTATGAACATCTGAATGATTAGTAACTTAACATCCTCTAAAAAAAATGGAGGCGGGGCATAGGGGAGATACCCTGAAATGACTACCAGTCTGGTGCCAAAGAGCCCAGACAAGGAGCTTGCCTGAGATGACTTCCAGTCTGGCGCCAGGCAGGTCTGGATGGGCTTTCCAGCAAGCTGGAAAGCTGAAGACTAAAAGAACCCTGCCTGAGACCAGCAATTTTGAGCAGGAGTAAGCCCAAGACCAACTACCTTTGAAAGGGAACATTAGGGCAGGCTGGGCAAGGGGAGAGCCTAAGAAGACCAGCAGACTGGTGCCATGGGACCCCCACAGTGAGTTAGCCTGGGACAACCACCAGTCTGGCATCGTTGTACATAAGGGGGTGGGGACCATGCCCGAGGTGACCCCCTGCCCAGTGCCATAATGCAAGGGCAGAACAAAACACTCTTGAGAGCTCTCATGAAATGGATCTAGACACTCAGAGACCATGGTTGTCACAATGAGAAGCAAATCAGAAGTAGAGAAACGAAAGAGAAAGAAAGGATGTGGGCACAGGGAAGATAGGACGAACTGGAGACTCCTGGGTAATGAGAAACAGCCTGATGTGAGTAGATGATGATGTCATCTGGGATGATGGTAAAGTCCTGGCCCATGCTGTCACCTGGGAGCTATGTCTGGTCCATGACTCCTGCAGTAGCAGGGGTCTGTTACCGCCAAAAGTCAGTTGGATGTCTGGGCTGCCATCTGGGGACATGTTTATATCTAAGGGTTGTACAGAACAGGCCCCATTCCTTCCCTGTGCATTGTGGGAGAGCGGGCCATGGAAGCATGAAAGCAGAGGTGATAGAGCCCCTAGCCAGCTGAAGAGCCAACACTGAACATTTCAGGAGTTGCAGGTGAGTGACCCTGAGGATATAAGGGCTAGCTGGCACTACCACTCATCTGCCAAGCAGTGCATGGAAGAGATACCCTCCTACTTCCCCACCCCTCACCAACTGTGGCAGGTGGGAGAGCTGGTCAATAGAATGGGAGAACGGTACCTGCACTTCACCTGGGCAGCACAGTAGAGCTGACCCCGGTTGCTGGTAAACTGGCCCCAAGGGCATGAGCAGAGGAGAGCTGACCCTGCCTCTTATACAGAGGAGGGAGACATGTGCTCCTCCCCTCTCTTATTCCTAGCCATCTATGGCAGTGCGGAGAGCTAGCCCTAGGATCATGAGATCAGGAAAACTGGCCATGTCCCTCACCAGTTGCAAAACTCCAGAGAACACGCCCTGTACCTTGCCTGGTCAGAAGAATAGAGCTGGCCCTGAGGTCGTGAAAGCAAGAAAGTTGGCAGGGTGACCAGCTCAGATACCTTTCAGTCCTTGATCTAGAGCTTTGAATTGGCCCACCCCAACATCTACCAATTGATCAACTGCTGGAATTCGTGAAGAGGAGGGTCTTGCAGATCCAATAATACAGGATCCCCCCTGACACAGGCAACAAGAAGATATCTGAGTGAAGTTCTAGTATTGATAGAGGAGCAGAACCAGAAGCCTCATTCTAGACTAATAAGTCATTGCAATGAACATTTGCAAGCAAAGAAGTGTGGACACAAGGGAGTACTGTGGGGCACACTCACATACTACGGGTTCTACAATGAGATCTTGTTTTCTCTGTTGGAGCAAAGGTTGCAAGGGTGGAGGGCAGGAATGAGGGGAAGGGGGATGCTTGGGACTGGAGTACATGGTGTAAAATTCACAAAGAACCAATAAAAATAAAATAAAATCGAGGAAATAAGAGAAATCAACTCAATGCACAAGTTCATTGTTCTGGAAAAAAAATGGAAATAAAACATAGACATTCATTTAGGAAAGGCATCCAATTACTGAAGAATGTAGACCAAACATTCAATGATTACTTTGCAGGAACGGTTAGGGTCCATGGCAATTCAATAGATAGTTGTATGAATAAATTACTAGAACAAAACAAATGATGACAGTATCAAAGGAATTTATTGAAATAAAGTTTCATAAAATATGTAACTAAACTCAGTACTTTACCTGTAGATCAAATATTAATCATTAAAATAAAATTTCCATTGCCTGTATACACTCAGACTATAGACAGCCATTATAGATTTGTACCACAGCCATCATTAACTTGGTTCATTATGGATTGCCTCTATTTCATTTGTCAAACTAGATGCTGCTTTCTCATTGCTTATAAGGCTCCAAATTGACAAAATAAATGAAGTCACAGTTTACAGCAGTAAGAAGAGTCTCCGTGATCTCGGTGGGGAACTCTGCTTTCCCCAGTGGGTGATACTTCTGAGATCAGATAGGCTCTCACATAGATACCATTTGCTACATTAACAGCACATGTTGAAATATAACAGAATGGTTTTGTCCCCACCAATCCAATATGCATTTCTTTGCGGAAAGTTTGAGATTCAAGAAGAAAAAGCCTGGTTTATGTTCTCACAGATTAGCAGCATTTCTCTTGGTGACAGTGACAGATCACAGCAGCTGAGAAATCCAAAGCGAAGCTTCTCTTTGTAATTCCAAGCAATTGATTCCTGAGAATCATGAGAAAAAATAAAGAGGGAGCATAAGACTTCTAACTAAGCTCACTGTGAGGCCTAAGGAAACAAAAGAAAATGAAATTAGTTCATTCTGTCTTTTGGTTAGACAATCTTGGCTACATAAAAAAAACATGACAGTTGGCTGTTAGGTTGTATGTGGTGTGTGTGTGTGTGTGTGTGTGTGTGTGTGTGTGTGTGTGTGTGTG